>WKFP01015292.1:563555-590835 GCA_011057875.1 Pterocles orientalis | reverse complement strand
AGACTCCCCGTTCTGCGAGCTGACAAGAGAAGGCTGTCTTTCACCCGCAGCTAGAAGAGATGATCATTTGGGGGTGACGGGTACGAGCCTGAGTCATCGGCGCCGGTGGGAGACTAGCGAGGTGCCGGCTGGTGCCTGTTCCCAGGACCACACGTACTCACCCGCTGCTTGGACTCTGGCACGGGACAGTTCTGACAGTCACAATCTCTGGGAATAAAAATGGTTTTGGCTCGAGGTTGAACTGGAGGAACCCGTGAGAGGGACCTCTGAAAGCCTGGGATGCTCTCGGAAGCATTTCTTTATGCAGAGAGTGGTCAAACATTGCAACAGGCTTCCTGGAGAGGTGGTCTAAGACCACGCATGGTCTTCCATGCATGACCCCATGCCCATCAGTGGTTAAGAGGCATTTGGACAATGCCCTCAATAATGTGCTTTAACTTGGTCAGCCCTGAAGGGCCAGGCAGTTGGACTCGATGGTCACTGTAGGTTCCTTCCAGCTGAAACGTAGCCTAGGCTAGCCTAGGCTAGTCTAAAACCATCTGCAACGTACAAATGCAAGAGAGCGCGGCACCACGGCACAAGGACGCTGACTTGGTCGTGCCACAACCAAACGCCATCTGTTGTGTCGAAATGCCCCAACGGGTGTTTTGTCAGCTCCTCATCAAGCAACTACTCATTATTGACCCCTCTAACAGCTTGTTAGCAACACAGCAGCCTCGCAGATAAGTAGAACTGCCGGGCATACAACGTTGGTATTTGCCACGAGAGAGAAATGCCTCTCCTTGAGTCTCATCAAGTGACAAACCATGAATCACGAATAAAGATAAATACCACGACCTGGATGCGCTCGGTTCGGCGCGTGTTTGTTCCCAGTCTCCAGGCAGGCACGCAAAGCAGGATGGCAGGCTTGCACGCGCCCGTCGGCCCTCAGCACAGCGCCAGCAGCCCGGTCCAGCCCCTTCACAAGAGAGCGCCAGGTGCTGCACTGACATCTCTATAATTAAAATTTCATTGTAGTCACAAAATGTACTGCACGATAAAGCAGCCTGGATGCACAGCTTCTATTTTCCAGTGAAATAAAGAGAATGAAGATGATGTTTCTCTGCAAAAATTCTTTATAAAGAAGGATGAGTATGCCTCAACGCAAAAAAAATGAGGTTTTTGCCTTTTCTATCTTAAAATTATTGATGTTTTCATTATTTTTGCCATTTATCCTGCATTTATTTACAAGATATCTAAAAGCACGGCAAGATAAACCTACCATAAAACTTCAGATACACAGTGGACACCCAAGGAGGGTTCAACATCAGGACCTGGTGTTAATGTCCAATAGTAGGAAAACAACGGATGCAGTTAGCAAACCCAGTATCCGATATCCTCAAATCTGGGGAAAACAGAAAATTAAAAATCATGTTTTTAAGGACCAAGCCAACCTTTCATTATTTATCTGCATGTTTTCCAGCTTCATCAATAAAAACAGGGAAGTTTTGACTCCAAGAATGACACTCTACAGTGCTAAAGACCTAAGAAACTCTTTTTTTTGAGCCTTGTAATAGCAAATTTCTAGGGCCAGTACGGCACGATCAACCTTCTATCAATGCATTTCTGTGTGTTGGTGTAATTAATAGCATTTGTCTACCTATTATATTACTGCAACCCAGCTCCGGAGGAAAGCACCACGGTAATTGATGCCGAAACATTAATTCGTGGCCACGCTAACCACAAGTTTGCTGCCACAACATGCCGAGGTCCAGCTCACAGAAGAGAGAGGTACAGCTTAGAAACCACCGCACACATCGATTCCCGGCAGGAAGGAACGGCCGCTGCCCCAAGCGGCGATGGGCAGGGAGGGGGACAGCCTGCGGGAACACGGGCTCGGGGGAAACGCAGAGGTATGGGATGGAGAGAGGGAGCAAAGGGCAACGGGGAAGGGTACCAGCAGTCCTCCCCGAGCCCAGAACCCTTCCAACACGAGGCATCCGTTTTTCTCAAACTGGAAGGCTCCATATGGCAGGAGAAAGCCCTGCTCGCCCTTGTGCAGGGTGTGGGGTACCCAGTACCTCGGGCTGCTCGGTCTTGCCTGTTCACATCCAGAGAGATTACACGGGTGAGCAAAATGGAAACACAGCAGAATGCGACTGACGGGGAACTCAAGCGAGCATTAGCTACCCGGGAACTCAGGGAACGCTGGTAGATAATCAGAGAAATTGAAGGTATAATACAAGCCCAGTGCTGCAAATGAACCCCTTCAGAAAGCAAGGATTCAAACACACCGTTAGGAAGCAACTCCGAAGTTGGGTAAAAACAGCGAGTTGTTGTACCATTACAAATTAAACCCTGCGATGCCGTAAGGAATCGAGCGTACCATGCCGAGCAACTGCAAAGCCATTTCAGGAAGACTGGGTTATTGACGTTGGGTACGATAATGTTTGCATTGGCCAGAAACCATTCCTGATTAGCGCAAAAATACCGCTCGCCCTGGCCAGGAACCCTTCCAAGCGAGTGCGGGCGTATTACCTTCATCTGCTGCTCCACCACGAGCTCGGGAGGCACCAGAGCGTCCCCCGTGTCCCCCACGCTCCACAAATGCTATTTCTGTTGGAAAACCTGTTACTTCGCAATAGCAACCCGCGAGGCAAACGGGGATTATTCACTCAGCACCCAGCCGAGCTCTCCACCGGCTCAGCACTCGACGAGCCCGCGGTGGTCCTGGCCACAAGCGCAGGAGAGCAGCGGGTGCCTGGCGTGCAACCGAGGCGTTCACACGCACCGCGCTCCGCGTGGACACCAGTTCTGCAGCTTTCTGGGGCAGAACCGGCATTGTAACGGGAAACTTTCCGTGCAGCTGGAATGAAATCTCCCTGGCAAAGAGTCAAACCCTTCCAGAGCACCTAAAGTGGAGCAGAGCTGACGCCGTTTGATCACAGCATCGTCTCATCCGGGCTGACGGCACTGCTAATTACAGCCCTACCGGGAACGATGGGAATGCACTGGTTTCATCCCAGCTCCTGCGATGCGTTGCTGCAACAAACCCACGACCTGTTTCCTGGGGCACACGCGCATCTCGGAGCCATCGCTGAGACCCCAGCCAGGAAGGGTTGATGGGGCAGAGAAAACGAGCCTCTGCCCTCACGCAGCATCCTGGATCCTCGCTGCCGGAGCAGAAATCCCTCCTGGGGGCACAGTGAGACGGGCTGGTGCTCTCGGGGGGACCCCTCGCCCCCAGCCCCAGAAGAAGCAGAGAGCTGGCAGAGCTGGCAGGCGGTTGAGCACTACTGAGAGTCTAGAGTAGCTTTGGTGATCATACAGAAAAAGAAGATTTTTTTCCAGTTTTCATACGTTCTATTAGTATTTTTGACCATGGATGGAAAAAAAAAATGGGGAAAAAAGCAGCCTTGGGTGGAAGAAGAGTAAAGCTGACACACAAACTCTTCAGGACCAGCATTTATACTGACTGAACACTAAATACAACATTAAATCCATGAGGCTGTGATGATCCAGGCGCTGGCCCCCGGCAGGAGCAGCAGGGTGTCCTCTGCTCCATCTCCATACCATCCCTGTGTCCCAGCCAGCCCGGCCCCCAGCTCCCCCACCCCACAGACCCGCAGGGACGGCTTCACGGGCACAGCAAAAGGCGCCGAGCTGATTTTCCACACCAAATAATTTAATCTTAGCCTAAATGCCCACGACCACAGACAGCAGGACCACACCAGGGCAGTCTGACATCCCCCCGACCCGCCCGGCCGCTGGGGGGTCCTGGGACGGAGCAAAGGGGATGCGCGGGGACAGGATCCCGCTGGGACCCCCAGCGCTGCTGCACGCCGCGGCGACGATCAGAAGCCACGCTGGTGGTGAAAGAGGAAAAACGAGAGGAGGACTGGGCACACAGCTGCCTGGCTGGCTCCACGGGATAATCACCACTTCCACCGCCACAGCACCAGCAATTATTTGTCTTCATCTCTCCCTGCTCTTTATCCCAGAATAGAACACGAGGACCAGGAGGGTCACGGGAGCCATTCAGTTCTGGGGTGGTTCCATCATAATGACAAAGTTTCATTTTTCCAACCAGCTTCTGACGGGCCAAGCAGGTAAACACGGCACCCAGATGGTGAAAACTACCATTAAAATGTACCACGACGTTCCTTCCTTGAAGGCATGGCACTCCGCATTCGAAAATAAATCTAATTAAATCCCAAACTCAGCTTCCATCTTTTGTCGGGCTGGCAGATTGGATGCACACTCTAGCCTTTAGCTGTTTCGTTGCTTCCCCCCCCCCACTTCTACAGCTTAGAAAATTTAATTTCAAGTAACTAAAATTGATTTCCCAAAAATAAAAAGTCTTTATAGCACGTTTATAGTAGCAAAACATTAGCAATAAACATCTGCTAAATGTTAGTTAATGTTTCCGCAGCGTATGTTATAAATGATAAATGGATGGCTTTAGGTGCCTGATAAAATATTCAGGTTGTGTCGTGTTCAGGGCAAGGCTACGGCTGCTGAAAACCCCAGCGTGAACTGAAAGCACCTTAGTAAAGTGAAAGAGTTTAAAAAAAAAAAATTGTAAAGCTGGCTATACCAAAAACATTGAATTCAGCTCCTCAGTTTAATTTCATTTTTTTACCCTGTGTAGGGAGGTGGGGAAGTCTCTCTTCTTCTGGAAAGTTTCTGACCTTGACAGGTCTTCTGTACTGTCCCAAACCACGGCCACCTCCGCCACGCTGCCTGGGGATTTTTTCCTCATTAAAAAAAAAATTTAAAAAAAGTTTCAAGTTCAAAGTTTGGGGCAACTTTGCCATTGCCACTGCCGCCTGACTGCTGACGATCCGCTTTGCCCAGCACACCGGGGAAGGGAAGCCTGGCTTCTGTCAGCCGCAGCCCGCGCCCGTCCCCGGGATGTCGGTGTGTCCCGTGCGTCCCTGCGCCTCGGCGCTGCAGGGCTCTGCTGGGCAATGGGAATTCTCACAGGAGGATGCAGAAACCTCCAGCAATCAGAAACAAAACCCAGCCAGTTCTCTGTTCCCAGGAAGGAACGCATTGCTACCACAGGAGTCAGCTCCAGTCCTCCCAGTTCAGATGGAGCAGAAGTCCACCAGGATCCCTCGTGATGGAGCAGAAAGCACGAGGAAGAAGAAAAGAAGGAAATGTTTAAAAAGTTTCTAATAAAACTGGGGATGTAGAGGTTCAAGGACCATCTCCAAAATTAAATTAGAAGATGCACGACAGAGTTGGATCTTCTAAAATCCTAAGAAAGTAATTTAATTAGGAATTCCTTTGATGCAGGATTTTATTTTTCCCCATTACACGGCTGTGTGCCTCATGGGACCCAGCTCACCATCTCATGTCCTTAAACATACTCCAGATAAGTGCTTTTTACCCAGCCAGCGAGAGAGCTTTGGTACCGCAGCCTGTCCAGAGAAATCCTCCCTTAACCAGCTCCTTCTAACAGCCACCTCAGGACAGCAGCCACACCGTGAACCCACCGCTCGGGCGCAGAGCCCTTGATGTTAGGAAACGAAGAATTAAAAATGCACTAACGCAAGCTCTGCTATGCAGGGGCATCTTTCTATTACTAGATTACCCGGAACACAGAACACAGAAATTTCAGCATCGCCTGCTGCAGGCGCTGGAATGCACCACGCCGGCTGCTTCATCCCCACCCTCCTCACCGAACAGGGATGCTGCAGTGCTCCAGCCCCCCGGCCTCAGCTCGTGCAAAAAACCACGTTAACGAGGCAGGAGGACGTGTCTCAGGACCTGCTGGAGCCTGCTCCTGCCGACACACCAGAGGTGCCGCCAGCCAGCAGGACCAGAACCAGTCGTTCCTGCGGCAGCCCCTCTTCAGCAGCGATGCTCTCGCTTGTTTTCTTTCCCTTGGCAGCCCCTCCGGCGTGACCTGGGATGGGGACGGCTCCAAGGGACGAGAGCAAAGACCAGCATCACACAGCTCACGGTGCAGGGACAAAACTCACCCCCGGGACCTGCCGGCTGGGGTGTTCTACCCGCTCCTGGGGATGCGCAGCAGAGGCTTTGCTGGGGTTTGCTTGGGAAGACAACTGGGAAAATAATTAATGCCGGATTTTCCTGGCACAGCTTTTAAAGCATTAACCGTTTCTCAGTCCTGCCCAATATAACAAGGGAAGATTTTTTTCACATTTGTGCCCCAGCAAGAGTTCCATTTAGTGTCCTGAACCCGCAGTGTAATAAATACATGTTTCATATCAGATATAAAGTCCGCTTGTTCTCATGAACCTAGCTCACCCTGGGGTTCTGACTGCACACGGGAAACCACGGAATGGGAAGTTAATTCTTTAAACCATTTCAATCCACAAGTTAAACAAAAGTTCAACAGCGGCAAAGCCACCCTCGAGGGTCTGACACCACAAACTGCTTCAGACCCTCAGGTCTTTATCCCCTTTGTCCCGAGGACGAGCACAAGCCCAAGCCTCCCCTCTTCTTCCAACAGGAACCCCCTTGGAGTGAACCCACTGAATTTAAGGGGTGCAAAGGGTTCGTGCTGCTCTCCTGCACAGAACACGTTTTGCTCCGAAAGCACACTGCCGTTCACGTTACAGCCTCTCCTCTATGTTTTAATCACTTTAAAGCTGCTGAATTATTCACCGTTCAGAAAATACATTTTCACCGCCTAGAGCCGGCAGCCGACAGTGACTTACAGAAATAGGTCGTCCCCATCCCGTAGCAGAACAAACACGCGCTCCCTGCGCTCCCCCCTCCCCGGTTTCCATTTTTAATCCCCGCTCCACGTGAGGATGGGCACGATGTCAACCTCTGCGCTCTCCCTGCTGCTCCATCGCGCTGAGCCCACGGGCTCACCCCGCGCCCTGACTCCACGTTTCCAATCAACGCACCCAGCAGCAAAATTCACAGAACAACTCCTGCCTGGCTGGGAGCAAAGCTTTAACGGTAACTGCGAAGGGTAGGACCCGGGTTTCCCAACGCCGATACCTCCAGCCCGGAGCCCAGCCATCACCACCCGCGGCCACCAGGACTCTTTGGCACAGGCTGCAGTTTACTTTCTGTTCTTTTTCTTTACCTACACACCTCCCAAATAAACAGATTTTAACATGACATTTAAAAAAAAAAAAATAAAAAAAAAAGGAAGTTTTTTGCTGGCACATAGGATTTTCTGTTTTTACACATTTCCAAATGGAACGCCATTTGCGGAGGACTGTTCCCCAGCAAGCTGTTAGCCAGAAGATGCCCAGGCGGCTGCCTGCCTGTTGGGTCCACAGCAATTCTTCCTGGCTGGGGAGCACAGAGCGAGGGTCCCGCTCGGGCATTTGCTGGCACGGGAATCCCGCTGGTACCTCCAGCCGCCGGGAAACGGGGTTCAGCTCTGAGGAAGCAAACAGCACACGAAACCAAAGGACAAAGCACAAAATCTTTAACATGCCATCGCCAGAACTGACGATAAAGAGCAAATCCGCGACCTAAGCCCCATGAAGGATCCCCAACCCCACCCTGTGCGCAGCAGCGGAGCTCGGGGGGGTCTGGCCCCAGCAGAGCCAACGGGAGGATTTCCCACCGATGAGTCTCCTGGGAAGCGCTGGGAGGTGCCCGTCTCACCGCGTCACGAAGCACGAGCCGCAGCAGGGACCTGCCCCGCGCCAGACTGACCGTCACCCGGCTCAACACCGGCTGCTTTGGGAGGGGCCACAGGCGCCGGGCTGGCAGAGACCCCAGGGCAGAGCCAGGTCCCGCGGGCGTCGCGCCTTGCAGCGGGATCCCACGCGCTCGCGATCCGCCCCGAGTCAGGGAGATGCTGCTGGCGGAACAAGACCTGCCCTGCCACGTGCAGCGGATTAATGACCGCATCGTTCTGTTCCCGTCGCAGGTCGAGGCGATCGTTAGCTCCCCAGGAAAACACGAGCTAATAACAGTATTGCTCGCAGAATCATTCAGCATTCAACCCAAACCCATTGTTCCGCTCAACAGCGACCAGCTTACGCTAATTCCTACTAACTGCTAATTCGCGTCTACCGAGAAACAGAGATCACACCGACCCGGCACAAATCCTGATACACAGCGGGATTAACTCCTCACGCCTTAAACTTCATTATGTGCAGTCAGGTGGCACTTGATATTCCTTCTTCCCGAGCTAAACCCAACAACGCGCGCTTGATGATTTCGGTGCACAGACGCTGATGGAGCTAATTAGGACTCCTGGAGGGCTGAGCTCAACTTTTCCAGTGTTGTCTGAACGGAAAACAAAATGTTCTAGAAGCCATACTGCGCAGCACAGGCTCTGTGCAGCCAACGTGCTCCTCTGAATCTACAACAACCCAACAATGTTTGCTGGGAAAAAAGAAAATATTTCAAGAGATAAACACTGAACGCTCCATCTCCTGGGCTTTCAAAGTGTTCCGCTGTTGGGTCAAGAGAACCAAACTGGGAACCCAACTGAAACCTCACTTATGTATTTCAGCATGGATTATGGTAAAGGCTAAATAAAATAAAAGCTTAATTTAAAAATAAACACAACAAACAAAATAAATTCCTCCATCCGTGAGTTGGCATTGAACGCGAGAAGGGTCCGCAGCTCAATCCCGGCACAGTGATGGGATTACAGGGATGAAACGTGCCCATGGGGTGGGAGAGGGGACAGGGGGACGGGCTGCACCACGTCTCGCTCCGGAGGCTGCGGTCCCCCAGACCCTTTTCTCAGCAGCACTGTGGTGCCAAGCTGCCACCGGCTCCTTCCCCTCACTTCGCTGCAGGCAGGCGTTCGTAACCCCGACCAGTTCCCGAGCCAGCCCAGCAGCTTTCCCACCAGTGCCACAGGCTGCCCAGGGAGGCTGGGGCGTCTCCATCCCTGGGGATGGTCAAAAGCCGTCTGGATGTGTCCTGGGCGACTGGCTCTGGGTGACCGTGCTCGAGCAGGGGCTGGACCAGGTCACTCCAGAGGGACCTTCCACCCTTGTGACTGGTCACCAAGCCAGGCAGCTAACGGGAAAGCACGGCGGCATCACCGCACAGATGAAGTGGGTTGTAGGAAACAGGCTGGAACAGCTCCTGCTTCCACCACCTCCTCCACAAGGACTCCGCAGGGTCCCAGCCTGGTCCTCGCCCCCTGCTCCAGCTCAGCGGCTGCGGGGGCTGAGCCAGGACCCGCACAGCTCGGAGAACAGACGCTGCAGGGCTGGAGCCAGCAGAATCTGCACATTCTCAAGGGCTGGGGGAGTTATTCGCTACAACACGGGGCTGCGTGACTGCGGTGCTAAAAATGCACGTTTGGGAAGGGCACCGGGAAATCCCGCTTCCTGAGAAAGCGCTGACCTGTCCTGAGATTCTGCAAAAAGAAATTCTGCAAACCATCCCATTTGTACCGAGGTGTTGCTGACGAAAGGTATGAATCCAAACTCGGGGTTTCAGCCTGTCGTTTCCACAGAGTGACAACATTCAGCAAGACATTACAAATGCTTTCCTGCAGATTTTTTAAAATCACATCAATTTATTAAATAACATCTTTGTTCAGTCTGCTCATTACTGGTATTTTAGTACTCTCTGACTTGTCAAAGAAAAAAAAGAAAAAAAATAATTGCCAGTATCAGAAAAGCCCCAGTTTCAGGGTATTTTTCCTCAAACAGAAGATTTTTAAACTACCATCATTCACTCTCCACTTGGAGGCTCGGCAAAGAGCCACACGAGGGCCAGTCCCCCAGTCCCGAACAAGATCGCCGTTTTCCAAGCTTTTACCAACAACAGCCAGCCCAGCAAAAGCTGTCACGGGAGAGGGTCCGGGGGAGAGACCCACCACCACGAACCGCTGCACGCACACAGCGAGCGATGCTGGGCTTGAGGCCCGTCCCTGCAGCACAGCGGTGACGGGGGCAGAACCAGAAACGTGTTTTCCAGCAGGGACCCGCTAATGAGCTTTGCTGCACGCGGTGCAGACGGAGACGCAGGCGCTGACCCCCACCAGGACACAGCCCAGCAAGGACCCGTGGGCGAACGGTGCAGGCGAGGATGCTCCACAGGGATGCTGGGGCGGGTGCAGCAGCGCTGCTGAACGAGGATGCGATGAGGGGGGTGTGCAGGGGGAGCAGGGGTGGGCAGAGCAGCGACTCGTTGCTGTTCTCCAGCCAGCCGTGCCGGCTTCTCCTCCTGGCACCTGACCTGCTTTCTAGAACTTCTGCCAACAGGATTTTAATTTTTTTCCCCCTGCAAAAAAAAAATCTCTTTTGATACACTTAAGAGAAAGAGGAAAAAAATGTCCTATTAACATGGCCTCTAATTCTGAACTATAAGTCCCAGAAGCCCTCATAGGAGCTGGTGTGACTGTCTGAGTCTGCCATCACCCAGACCCTGGCGAGATCCCACTCTATGGGATGCCCCAGCAAATCCACCTCCCCAGGCGCACGCGTGTGTGTGCACCTCCCCATGGAGTGGGGCAGCAGCAGGTTGAGGTCAGTCAGTAAAGGATTTGGGGCTAAAATTCCAACTCTTTAAAAAATCTTGGCTGGTCTTTTGTTCAGCAAAGGTTCAAGAACTGGGGACACGTATTATTTTGGAAACATTGGAAACATCCAGCTGGCAGCTCTGCCCAGTACAGAGAAACCTTCCATGGAGGTCCTGCACCTTCCAAATCGGTCTCTTGGGTTCCCTTCCGCTCCCCCTCGCACAGAGCTATTCCCAACAGAGCAGATACGGACGGCAGAAAGCTCTCACCCGCTGGAAGCACAGAGCTGCCCACCAACCCACCTCCACACACCTCTCCCTCCCCACGGCGGAACGCGAGCATCCCCAGCGTGGGGCGCGAGCATCCCCAGGGCGGGGCGCGAGCATCCCCAGCGTGGGGCGCGAGCATCCCCAGGGCCCCAGCACCACAGGACAATGGGGACCAGTGGGGTTGGAAACCTTGGGAAGGGGTGGCAGCGGTACCCCGCGCACGTCCGACGGAGATCCCTCTGCGTTCAGAAAACACAGCCGCTATTTTTGGATCTCCAGACTCCCACTTCACATGTCAGCAAATCTACATCTCAGAAATACATCCACCCTTTCCCTCGCAGGCATCGAGTGTTCTGGGCAGCGGGGAAGGAAATTGTGCTTACTCACGGCAGCGCCCGGCCAGCACCCTGCCGACAGCACAGCTCGCCCTGCGCAGGGGCTCCAACAGCCCCGGGGACACCCAGCATCGCCCCGTCAGCAGGTCACAGAATCACAGACTGGTTCAGGTCGGAAAGGACCTTAAAGCCCACCCAGTGCCACCCCCTGCCATGGGCAGGGACACCTCCCACTAGCCCAGGTTGCCCAAAGCCTCATCCAGCCTGGCCTTGAACCCCTCCAGGGATGGGGCATCCACAGACCTTCTCCTGCCCTGAGCCTCCCACTGTCTTCTGCTCCAGCTGGAGATGTCCCTGCCGGGATAACGGGGAGCCTTCCAGCGAGTGGCAAACGTGAATCCAGTTCCCCAAGAGACGGTGCCTCCTGCCAGTACAGAGGCATTGCCATCGTCTCCCACGCAGGCACAAAAAGAGCTTCAAAACCAAATCCTTTTAACAAGCAACTCATTTGTCATTATTTCTGCAGTATTGTTACACGACTGACTGCAGATCCCCTGGGTCAGTCTCATTAGGTACTGCCCAGAACACGACTGCAAAGACTCATGCTTGTTAAGAAGACGTCAGCCTTCTCTTTCTGCAAAACCCAAATTCTGTGTTTCTGCCCTTTCCCAAAGCAGAGAATTCACATCATGCGAAATCATCAGATGGAGTGACCGCAGAATCACGGACAACAGGAAAACACGGGTTCAGCCGGATCCCGACATCAAGCTGCCCTCTGTCGTCCTGCCCACTCCCTGCCTGCACTTTGTCCCCCCTCTCGGGTTTTATTTCACTTACAAACTCGCATTTCCTTCCTCCCACTCAAATACCGTGACAAGCTGGTACTCAGCTCCTGCTGGAAACACACCGATCAAGATGCATTAACTCACGTAAAATCCTTTCCACTTTCTGCACCAGCAAGAGAAAGTTGGAAAATATCATCGTAAAGTTGGAGATAAGCATCTGCGGTGTTCCTACAGAAACGGCTCCGTACCACAGCAGGAGATGCTTATTTCCGACACCACTGCAAAGCGAGCTGCTCCGACTGTCCATTATTAAATCCGCCCCTTTCTCCTCTAGCAATCCCTCACGGCTCCCTCTGGCTCCGCGGGCTGGGTGGGTTTGCAGAGACCACAGCAGACCTGGGGCAGGGGAAGAACATCCTCCTCCCGGAGAGCCGAGCCTAGGAGAGGGCACTGCCCGACAGAGACCCGCTCCCCCCCACGACAGCACATCTCCCCCAGCCCCCCCACACACCCGGGGACCCGCTGCCGAGCTGGCCGTGTATATGGGAATGTACATTGTCACCTAACAGAGATGGATATCAACCTGAAAGTGTCACTGGCTGCTCGGAAACTGGGACTGAACCCAAGGATACCCACGGTGTCTGACTTGTACCTCACACAGCAGAACCATAAAACCCCAGTATGCCACACAGCTCTCCAGCCACGTACTGGTGCAGCCATGCTGGACCGCTTCTGAGGCCCGAGGCAATGCACCCATCCACCGGCGGACATCGGTCTGTTCTTTATTAAAATGGAACCAACAAGTCACAGAAAATAGAGTTTTGCAATTTTCTTCCCAGAGGGAGGGGAAAAAAAAAAAGAAAAAAAAAGTATTTCTGTTGCAGACCAAAGGGACCTTTTAATAAAGAACATGAGGGATGTACACAGCAGCTGTGTGTCCCAGAGCAGACAGGGAACAGCTCCGAACTCTTGTCCAGCGATGGGCTGACACGGGAGAGATCGTGAACGGCCGAGGGTCCTGGGCCACCTCCCGCTGCTCTTCATCCCTGCAGGGAGGAGGACTCTGCCCGTGCAGATCACACCCTGCAGCACGCTTCCTCCAGCGTCTGTGGGATTTCTCACTGCCGGTTTTAAGGGAGGTCATTCCACTCATGCTTTCCATATGGACTCATGGAATCATCGAATCATTCAGGTTGGAAAAGACCTCAAGGATCATCAAGTCCAACCGTCAGCCCAACACCACCCAACCCATCGGGGAACACCAGAAAGACTCTTTGTTCCAAGAGTAATTAATTTTCTGACGCACAGCTAGCATCGGATGATTGTTCTTCACTTTCACTCTTTAATTGCAGCACAATTGCCGAGAGCTGGAACAAGTCATTAACAGTGCTCCCGAGCATCTGCGCAGCCCTGGCGTCCTGCGGGGCTGGGGACGGGGACAGGGACGTGCCCATCCCCTGCACGGGGACAGCCCAGTCTGGATCTCCAGGTACCCGCACAGCTCCTGCGCTCCGGAGCATCTTTACCTGGCAACATGGGTGGGGTCTTGTCAGGTCACTGTCACCCTGCACGGGACGGCTCAGACAAGATGTCCCACTGCCGTCCTCGCTACCTGCAGGAACAGCCTCTCCAGCCCTTGTCACGGAGGCAGGAACCCTGTTTGCCCGCCTGGGGACTCTTTCCACCATCAAAATCTCCGCTGAG
The DNA here is from genome assembly GCA_011057875.1 of Pterocles orientalis. Lineage (NCBI taxonomy): Eukaryota > Metazoa > Chordata > Aves > Pterocliformes > Pteroclidae > Pterocles > Pterocles orientalis. The sequence continues at coordinate 577,325 of WKFP01015292.1, read as the reverse complement.
GGAAGGTGACACACCACCGGTCCCCTCACCTGCCTGTACCACGGCCACAAATCCCTCCTCCCTCTCCACCTTGTTTCCCTGGGGCTGGACCACGTCTGATGTCGCGCATCTCCTGCAAACACTGCTCCATCAACAGCGCTGAGAATACACTATTCACATTTTTCCTTAATTATAAAATTTTAAAAAATCCTGATAAGACAGAATAAAGTCAAAACCTTTCCCTTCTCTCAGGCTCTGTTTTCATACCCGACATCCTGAGCACCTTCCAGTTAGATTTAATGAATGGAAATGTTCTCCCCTTATTCCCTAAAGGCAAATACTACTTTCCTGCCTCCTGGGGAAAAAAAAATTGCTCAAAATCTCCTTCCTTTCAATTCCAATCAAGAAACAGAAGAAAAAAGACTGTGTCCTAAATTAGCTTAATGGTATCCAGAAATATCCAAAAAGCCATTATAAGGGATATATATATCTCCATATAGTGGGGAATATCTATATATTCATGGCATCATTGATGACTGGAGGAAAGAATTTGTTGCCAGAGGAGCGGCCAAGTCTCCTGTTTGTGGTACGGATGGAGTGCCACGGTCTGACAGAGCCTACATATATATACATACATACATATAGATATATATACACCCTCACCAGAATAGCTGTGAGAACACGAGCTGGTTTGTCCCTTCCAGCTTTAAGACCATTGTCTGACCACAGCCTCATTGCAGCACCAAAGACACCTGTGGGGCCATGGGGGGGGAAAAAAAAGTGCTGCATTTCCAAAAATCCCATGGCTTTTCTTGCCTTCTGCCTCCTCCTAGTGCGCTGCTTTTCCAGGAGGTATTTCAGCTGCCAGCTCGTGAGCTAGCACCGCTCCTGCCCAAGCGCAGAATGAAACCCGTCACGCGCCCGGCGCTGGCAATCACAGCACACCGCCACGCTGCTCCCCTTCCCTTCATCGCTCCGCGCCTCACCAGTCACCACCCATCTGCATCATTAAAAACCTCCAAAAAGGGGGAAGATATTCTAAAAGAAACAGAAACTTATATTAAATGGGATTTTGGCCTCGGCATTCCTCCGAACACAGGGGAAAGCCATTGCCGTGAATGCTTTCTCCTGTTTTAGGATCAGACCAAGCCCTGCCCAGGCGAACATCCCGCCGGTTTGCTGACGCTGCCGTGGCACGGGTTTGCTCTGCAGCACACATCTGCCCGGGAGAAGCCTGTCTCACCCGCAGCAGAGAAGTACAGGTGTCACCCAGCACCCCAGCAAAGCAACATTTCAAACTTTTTTTTTTTTTTTTTAACAATACAGATCTCTCGGCTACCTGCGTGGAATTTATCTAAAGCACCTCCAAGGGAACAGAACCAAGTGCTGACACCGACCCATCACCAAGCAGGACCCTCTCCCCAAAACAGCGGCTCCCAGCCTCTCTCAGCAAAAACAGGATGACTTTGCATATATGCAGTCATTTCTTTTTCTTCTTAAAATCGCTGTGCCAACTGCTGGCTGACTTCACCGAGCTCTGGACGGAGCTGGGGAGCCGAGACGCAGGTGCTCTCACATCCCCGGTGCTGGTCCAGGCAGCGCCTGGGGCGGGGGCATCACCCAGCCAACGCCCACCAGCCGCCCCTCCTCGGCGGGGCCCATTCCTGCATCCCGAGCATCCCACTCACACTGAGCTTTCCTCCAGACAAGGGTTACCAGCAGGCTCTGCACCCACACGTGCATCCAGACACCCAAGTGCTCTCCAGGTTCCCGGGGACTCAGCTTTAGAAGCTTTATTCAGCTCCCTATCTGCCCGTTTTATTTTTTTTTAATAAGTATGTAATTTGCAATATTGAACAAAATATGGAATAAATACCACTTGTCACTATCCAGTGCTACAACTTCCCTTAAGCCTGCAATTACTCACAGAAGCCTTTTACTACTGCTCAGATCTCCCACAGATCCCTCCCTCGGGAAGTTCAGGCGGAATCTGAAGACTCTCATCTGAGCAGACGTGAATTTATTGCAACTTATTAATCCCTCCAGCTCTGTCTATCGCAAGGAGAAGGGCAGAAACGCACGTTACTTGTGTTTATTGAAAGTCCTCAAAAAGCCCAAGACGAGACCCCGCACGGCTGTGCGGCTCTGGGCTCCACGCCGCTCACCGATGCCAACGCGCGCGGTCCCCTCCAGCGACGCGCTCCCAAGGAGACAAAGTCCCCACCACGCGTATTTCAAGGTCCCTGCCCACCCAGGCTTGCAAAGCCCAGACCCCATTGGGGATTCCCAACTCTTCCATCCGTGCAGAGCCGTGGGGACGCGATGCCATCCGCAGAGGGCGAGCCAGCCCTGCCGCCTCCTTGTAACTTGTTTGTATCTTTATAAAAATGTTTTTTCGTGTCTTTTGGGCAAGAAGCACTCAAACGCATTAATGTCTTGCTCTATTAACAAAGAAACTATGGCAACACGCGCACAGTTGCCAAGAGAATTACCGAAACAAGGTTTAATAGTTAATAAGCAGCCAGATGATGTCAGACTCATCTATTAAGACCAGTTTATATCTGCCTATTAGAACTTAATGTCCCAGAAAGTTGGGCTGGCCAGCATTAAATAGTCTTTCTTTCAGCCCAATTACCGCTAATAAAACCAATTTTCTACAGAATAGGGGTAGAGTTATCCAAAACACGGCCCGACCATGCCTGTGTTCCATAGCACAGCTACCACCCCCCTTTTGTTAAGGAGCAATTTGCTGGATGTCAGAGATGGGAAGCAAAACTTAATGTGGCGCGTGCGTGTGTTATAAAAATGGAAATTGCAGCAGTTGCTCCCAGAACGCCCCGACGGCCAGGCAGCCCGCACCGCGCGCGGAGGCACCCAAAGGGCTCTGTGCAATTGACGCTTGTGCCCGGGGTTTTCTAAAGTGGGATGAGATTATTTTACCTTTTTTTTTTTTTTTTTAGAGGAGGCAATGAAGAATTCTTTGGAAACAATTTCCAGTGAAAATTAGTTTCTAAAGCACAATAATAATGATTTTAGGGAAAAGCATTAAGTTGGCAGTTACGCTCGCAGAGCATTTTTTTTTCCCAGCTGGGCACGTCTGCTCCAAGGAGACCCCAGAACCTCCTGGCCCCGTAGGGCAGGAAGGGGGGACCACGTCCAGCAACGCCATTAATTGCAAACCAGGAGTCGTTAGGGACTGCCGGTTACGTGGCCCCCACACCTGAAGGGAAACGCGCCGACGTGGCCGGTCTGTCAGCCAACGCTACGGAAGACGTGGAGACGAGAACCAACTTGTGTCTCACCATTGACTCGATCCAACAGCTTCGGCCAGCATCGCCTCACACACGGTGAGGAAAAACGATGTTTGGTTGGAAAGAATGGGGTATACATTAAACACTACATAGTTAAAAAAAATACAAACAGGTTCCCAGCCTATGCATGCACGAAGAATGCCGCAAGGCTGTCAGTGAGTCGCTGACTCCCCATCACTGGGTTACCAAATAACGATTATTGGAGTCCCACAATCAGACTAGGCTAAGAGTTCTGCAAACACGGTAAGGGACAACCCTCACACTGAAACCTGTCCTGGTTAGGCAGGAGGGAACACATCCCAAGCCGGGATGAGGCACAGTGGAGATGGATGGGGCCACGGCAACGGAGCGGGTCCAGACCAAAACCAGCATGGCCGTCACACCACATTCTCCTGGGCTCGGCACGAGTCTGCTCCAGGGGGTCAGCACCGGCTCTCCAGAGAGACCACCAGTCCCCCAGACAACAAACGAGACTTTGCTCAAGTGCTGTGAGATTAATTAACGTTACCAGGAAATCTACTTTCTTCACTGCTGATCCCGGTGAGCTCTGCAGACGGAGGAGCCAGACCCTGGGCAGGTTTCCAGCTGCACGGAGGTGTGTTCCACACAAGAGATTTCCCAGGACGCAGGACACCGTGCAGAAGCACCCGCAGGGACCATCCCGGGATCCTCCCCCGTGGCGGCTGTCCATGCCCTGGGGAAGGCTTCCACCACACCCACCCACCATCTCCTTCCTGTCCTTATCGCCACCTATCGCTTGTTCTGCTGCTGATGGAGATGGAGAAAGAGGTGTCCCCTTCGTCCCCCTGTCCCAGACCAACGGCCGGGTCCCTCACCTGTTCTCCATGGGTCAGGGGTCCTGGTTGTGGTCCCCTCCCAGCCCTCCCCAACCCCCCACCAAGGCTTCACGACCAATGGAGCCCCCACCAGTCCCAGACTCAACTCCATTCCTCGCAGAGCTGCTCTCTAACCGACTTCTTCCACATCACCCATCACCCCGCCGCTGCCGTCATCACCGGAGACACCGCATCTGCGCGAGCATCCCCTCAGACTACCCGACACCTCACTCTGTCTCTGGCCAGCTCTATTCTTAGCGGCTCCCTGCTCACCGATCCCTTCAATCAGCTCGTCTCTGACCTAATGCATCTGCCACAACCTTCCTTCATTTCAGTCTCCAGTGCTGCTTCCCCTGAAATCAATCACAGAACTCTTCATAAGAGGGAAAGGCGGGACGTTCTCACTGGACTATTTCTATCTTGCTCTCGATTACATCTGACTCCGCTCCCCTTACGCTCAAGGCAGAATTAAAGTCCTCCGGCAACCAGCTCCTCCTCCACTCCTTCAAGCTCTCTGCACCATCCATCTCCAACCCCGTCACCAGCCAGAAACCTCCGCTCAGCATCCCAACCTCAGCCCGTCCCGCGCCCCGCCACGCTCCCAAGGCAGCTCTGCCGGATTTTGCAACTTCTCCCCAGGACACCGGTACCCAGGAAAGGGAGGTGTGAGACCGGTGCCCCGGCCGGAGCTGGCTGACCCGCGAGCACGGAGGAGAGGTGACCGTGAGCCACGCCGATGTGCAGAGCGGGAACACAAGGGGCATGATTTAATGGGATTTCTCATGAGCTAGCATCCGCTCCATACAGAAACACGTTAAACAGCTTCAAAAAGCTCATCTCTCCGTGTGAACATCACGGGAGAGCTAGGGACCCGTCCTCCTCTCTAGAAGTGAACAGCTCAGTCACACACAACAGATGGACCGCGTTTGGATCCCCATCACAAATACCACGCTCACCATGTGGAACAGCACGAGCAGTGCAGCTGTCCATTGTCCCCGCTCCAGGGGGTTTTTTTGTTCATTAAATAAGCAGAAGCTGAGTGGCCGTGGAAGGAGAAGACGAGCACACATCTTCCCCAAGGATGGGGGCTCTGATAACAGCTTTGCAAAGCCCCCATGGAAATCCATCGACGGTCCTGCAAAGCCCCCGGAGCAAAGACACTTCCTCCCGAGGGCAGCGCCACTGGAAGGAGCAAGCCTGCTTTCCCAGAGGAAGGGCTGGCATTCAGGGAGGGTTGCTTTTCCTGGATGGGTTTTGCTCCACAAGCTCCTCAACAGCTACAAAAATAACCAATAATTAAACCGCGAACTAATCCGCTGGTTTTATTTATGACAAATTCTGAATTACTGTATTACGGACGCTCACCAAATCCAGGGGGCTGCTAAATAAACTATATCAATATTCACAACTGCCGATGCGACGCCCACGTAACGTGACCATCGCAGCCGTGCCCGGCTCCGGCGGGACCCGCAGCAGGCTGTGCTCGGGGGAACGGGTCCTGCGGGGAGTGGGCGCAGAGAGGAGCACAAATCTAAACCAGGGATGACTCAGACGAGACCGTTAGAGTGAGGCAGACGATAAAAATACCCGAAAGATGTAAAGCAGATTTCAAAAACATTCCTCTGGTTCTAAACCAGTGAAGCTGGGCACTTTTTTTTGCTGGTTGCCCAACAAAACCTCACGATGGGACCCGAATAGGGGCGGCTTCAGGGCATCCCTCTGGCTCTGCATCCTCCCACCATCACCCCCCTCGGGTGGCACAGCCGGCTCGGGGCTGATGGGGAAACGCTGGGACACCGTCTGAAGGGTGGGGTGGGCTGGTCGGGGCTGGGACAGAGTTCATCTTAAACCACCAGACACGGGAAGAGCCGCAAACCCACAGCGAGGTCTGGCGTGTTGGTGCCCCGGAAAAGCACAGACCGAGCCGTCAGCGCCAAGCCGAGCCGGGAAGGAGCCCCTACGGCTCACGCTGCAGCTTCTTCTGCAGGACGTGCGCGCAGAAAGCGAACGCAAACGCTTTTCACTTTCCAAATTAAATCCCTCCAAGGACAGACATTAATTTTTTTCAAGCTTCAGTTCTGGAGCAGAATTAGCTATTTTGATCTCATTATTTTAAAAAGCAAATTTTTCTTAGGAAGCTGGAGATTTGCCTCTTTCAGAAGGAAGGATTTTCTCTCCGTAATTGCCATTAAGTAACGGACATTCATTTAATTAAACACTCTCTGTAATTTGACAAGAATCTCAAGAAATAATTTCTCCCTTGCATTACCTCGAGAGGTTTTCTGACAAGAGGTAATGAGCGAGCGACCTTCCCCAGGAGCGGGGCTGGTCAGAGCCCGGCCGGGAGCCCCCCATCAGCTCCTCCTGGGCTGCTCGCCCGGGTACCAGCCGGGGGTACGGGCTGGTCAGCCCCCTTAATCACCCTGGAGTCCCGAATTATTTTTCGGAAAGAAATTCAAACCCTTGGCTTAATTTGTCCTCATCCCCATCAATGGCCCAACTGGGCGAGGGGAAGGGGAAACCGTCGCCCGAGAGCTTCTGAAAAATCACATCTTTAATTAACAGGGTGTCAAACGTGTGCTGCAGCTTTCAATGATGTTTTGAGAGACGGGTGCATTGTAAGCGATGCCTTGTTAACTAATTATGAAATGCAAAGTCATTGCCAATTTACCACCGCAAGACGATGTTACAGCTGCTTTCACACGACACAATAGGCGCAGGCTTCCCTCCGAGGCAGCGAGTGATTAGCAGGGAAATCAGACCCTTTGAAGATACCCACTGTTTTGAACAGAGAACTCCCTCCGAGACTTAAATATTGTACTCCTGCTATCGTATCTGAAGCTGCTAACCCAAAATAAATGAAGATACAGAAGTGGGTTTCTCTCTTTCTTTTCTTATCTTTCCATTTCCCCAGCTCACTTCCCAGAGGTCCACCCGCCGCTCCCAGTGACGTCTCTGCACAGCATCTGCTTCTGCCTCGCACGCAGCAAAAACCGGACACGGGAACGTCCCCGCTGCAAGGGCAGCTCCAGCCCTTCGGCTGGGCTCCGGCGTGACAGCGTGTCTGCAACAACCGTGTCTCACATTAGCACAACATCTTTGTTTACGCCAAACACACCACAGAACATTCAGCAGCACACGAGGAAGGAGGATCGTCATTAAATCTGTGCTGTAATTGTCAAAACAAACAAGCAACATTTATTTTGCTCATTTGCCGATATAGATTCATGGTGGAAACGGAGAAGCCAAGGTGTTGGGTGTTGGATGGAAGAAGAGGTGGGATGCATGATGGTGGATGCCCGGACGCAGCGGTGCCGGATGCCCGGATGCCGCGGTGCCAGGAGCCAGGGGACACACATCGTGCAAGGGGCGAGTTAACGTCTAGGATGGAGAAGCCCCAGTGCAGAGCCGTGCGCGGTCACAGCCAGAAAACACAGGGAGAGCAACGGAGCAAGCCTCTCTGCGCCCTCACGCGGGTCCCTCAAAGAGCTTCCCTCTTGCTTTTTAATTAACCGCCAGTAATTAGCAACACCCAAGCAGCCTCTTCATGGCGTTTTGCTTCCCTCCGAATGCAGCGTGTTGCCAAACCCACCTCCCCAGCGCCAAACCCACCTCCCCAGTGCCAAACCCACCCCCCCGGGTGGCAAGAGCCTCGGCATCAGAGGGACCAGCAGAGAGGGATGAGATTTAAATACTATGAGCCGGTAAGTCTACAAGAAACAAGCTCCAGGCAGCAGAAGAGCCAGGTACCATTTATCCCACTCCTTCCCCCAGCTCATTTCCCCGGTTTCCCGGCCCCCCCGTGCTCCCGGTGCCCGGTGCGGGGAGCACAGGTCCAACACCGGGAGCCGTTAAGAGGAACGAGCCTCCCAAGAGCGCCCAGCCAGACGGGCACGGCTGCAACTGGCCTGTTCCCTGGATCCCTCCCTGCCGTAAATGTCAGTAGTTTACTCTTGCTGGTTTTCTTTATGCTCGGTGACATTAACAGGGTAAATTTAGAAACAACAGAATATTTCTTTATATAGCAACAGCCAACCTGTGGAAAGCAGTGCCCCGAGACTGCAGCAGAACAGATTCTCCGGTCATATTTTTTTTAAGCGTTGTCAGGTTGTATTACCACCAACATGCTGACAAGCTAAGAGAGCAATAGGGATGCTCACGCTCCTCTGCCGAGATGCCCACCGAAGGGCAGGAGATGCTCCAGGGGACTGGGCTCCCCCCAGCAGCTGCTGGTACGACCATGCATGGGGACGGGGTGTTTGGATGGCTCAGACACCTGGTTCCCATACGGAAAGTTAGGGACTGATGCTATCGGGTTAAGAAAAATGAGAAAAAAAAAAGTTTCAGCAGCTTTTTATAAGACAGGAAGAGTTCTGATGGGGGTCTGCAGACAAAGCCCTGCTTGCAGCACTGAGCGGCACCGACACCCGAGAGCGAGGAGCCTGGGCTGACACAGCACCAGGGATGCTGCTGAGGCTCCTGCGCCACAGCGGAGGGGCCACGACCAGACCCCGTTGCTATGGGAATGCAGATAATAACGAGCAGCAAGAGTAATTGCAGAGATGCACCAGTTGCTAACGTGAAATCCATTGCACGGCATCGTGCTGTAACAGGATCCCAACTGCCGACGTGCAGCCGCAGAAACGCATCCCAGAGAGACGGAGACATTTTGGAGAAGGAAGAGACCCGATGCTGGTGTTAAAAGATGGGGGAAACGGCTTACACAGATATCCAAAGCAGCCAGACCACTGCTAACCCTAGTATCGTGTCATTTGGAAAGGACCCAACACCACATTTGGAAGACTTTAAACATTAATTAATAGGAAAATGAGCAATATTAATAACTAACAACACTTTTCCAAGAAAGAGCGAGCCACCGTACATCCAGTAACCATCGGTAACCGCAGCCCTCGGCCTCAGCACGCTCTTCCTGCACCAGAGGCTGCTCAGAGCAAAGGCAAAGGCGCTGCCTACGCCCTGTTTAACTCCACGCTTTATGCAGGAACAAACAGAGGTATTGTGAAAAAATTATTGGGCTCACAGCAGCATCACAGGCGAGCGGGGAAAGCCCCCGGTGTTTTCAGGATAAATAGCCCTCCGGCTGTTCGTGCCGTGGGAGCTGGTCCCCTGCTCCTTGGGCTCCCCCACACCCACTGAGCCCCCCTCCCGCAGGACCCGTCTCAATCTGCACAACTTTTAAGTGAGAACTTAAAATTGGGTGAGAACAAGACAGAATTCAGCATTTTTTTTTTTTTGTAATTATGAGAGCCCTTAGGAGGTCTGAGGCAGGAAAAAAAAAAATGTGTCTTTTGGGGAACAACCATCATTCTATCCAGTATAATACAGTCTATCCTCTATTCTGTGATTCCTGACTACCACTGCTTTTCCAAATAAATCCAGAAACGTTGGAGCATCCCGTGGCTCAGCCCCGAGACAAGGGCTCTTTGTAACAACGAGCCTCCAAGAATATTTCCTACCATCAGCTGCTTCTGGTTTTCAATCAAAAGAGGCTTTTTCTGCTCGCCACACCAGCAAAATTCACCGTGGGACACGAAAGACAGCCTTGTTCCTCCTGCTGTTTCCCCGTGGCTGGTAACGACTATCGGAACGTTGGGAAAATAAACCACCAAAAGCTGTGTGTGCACCGGCCAGATCAGCCGGGCAGGAGTCAATCCGCAGGGTTACGAGCGCAGAGCACCCGGCTTTTGCAGGACGGTGAGCAGGCGCCGGCGCAGCAGCAGCCCCGTTACAGAGACACTGCTGCCATCGCTTCGCGCTGGGGGTGTCTCAGCAGCTCTGCAACACGCACTGCAAAAAACACTGAAAAGTGCAACGCCGTTTTCTCGGATTTTAACGCATCGATACTGTGATTCTGGGAACGCTGCATCTATCGCAACTACAGTGCTTACGGGAGGGCTCATTCCACTGGAGTACCATGAAGAAAATTGAAAAGAAAAATAAAAATCTCACTAAGAGAATCAAAAAACCCCTCATGAAACAGGGCTGGAGCTGTCAGCTATCTGCATTTCTTGGCAACTGGATGGACTAGCGCCATGGAAATAGAGTTGATGGCTGGTTTGGGGTTGGGTTCTTTTTAACCACACGCACAGAATCGTTCAGGCTGGAAAAGACCTCAAGGATCATCAAGTCCAACCCAACCCCACCCAATCCACTAACCCATGTCCCCAAGCACCACATCCACACGTTTCTTGACCCCCTCCAGGGATGGTGACTCCACCACGTCCCTGGGCAGCCTGTTCCAACGCCTCATCACCCATGTTAATGAACGCACCGGCACCAGAGATTAATTTCTCCGTGGCTCAGGAGCAGCCAGGGGATGCTCTGCTTCCCACCGGGAGCACACCACCGCCGCGATGCTGCCGTCAGGAGCACGCCAACGCCACAGCATCCTCATGGCACGGGGGCCAAAGGAGCTCCCTCCACAGACACCTTCAGAGAAGAGCGTGCACCGGACTGCACCCACAGAAAGGTTTTCTTCTCCAACAGGCAGGCAATTTTATATAGACATCTCCAAAAAGCCAACAAGTCCCTCACTCACTTACATTGCGATGTGAGCAGCGTGCGATTCTGCATGTACATACATCGCACTTGGAGTTAATTTATACATTCCCAGCTGAGATAGCTTTCCCCGCGACAGCCCTGTCAACACAGCGATGACGCCTTGAAAACAAACTCTGGATTTTCTCCCCACCGGTGGGGTTTGCTCGGCGCCTGGCTCCAGGATGCTATTTTCGGCGCACGGTCCTATCTTTGTCCCGGAGGCTCGTGAGCAGCAGACGTGCTCCCGAAATACCTTCCGCTGGGATCCATGGATGTGCTGCTCACCGGAGCTGCCCCCACGTTTTAATGTCTGGGGGAAACACGACTCCTGAACTGACCTGCACTTTTCTGACAAATACCGCCCAAAGGAGGATACACGCCGTGGGCCAGCAGCACCGGCGGCTCCCCAAGGGTTTGGCAGGAAGAGATTCATGGACACTTGGAGACACTTCTGCCCCCAGGTAGGAGCAGTGATCCCCTTTGGTGCTCCCTGGAGTCACCAACAAATCTGTTCTTTATTCTGGAGGTGTATGAACAGATTCACGCCAGGGACAGACCACACTGATGTGACCCAGCGTGACGATGCTCGAGCAGCGCGGAGACCGAGCCTGCACAGCCGGTACCCACAGAAGTGTGGATGGATGGCCACCACCGCTCAGGATTCACTGCAACTCAACGACAAGAGAGCAGACCCGAGACAGGGGGGACGTGAAATTATTCACCAAGTTCCACTCCTCTGGGGAAAGCAGACATCCTATTTCTGTGATCAGAAATTCTCCTGAACAGGGCTATGTACCAGCTCCCTCTGGAAAGACAACATCTCCTGAAAAAGCGTTTATCAACACAAGAAAGAGGGAAACCTGGTCTCCCAGCAGCATGCAGAGTGGGGAGCATCGCCCTCCCCTCTGGCTGCAGCATCACCACTGCGGGGTGCAGCCCTCGCCCCGTCCCAAACCGCAGCGTGGGGAGCAGAGACGGTCCTCAGGAGAGCCCCTCTCCTGGCATGGCACGGCATCCGCGGCACAGCATCCATGGCACAAGGCGCCGGTACCCACAGCCGGTGGGGCTGGAGCACATCCCCACTCACTCAGCATCCCCACACCCCTGGGACACCCCCAGGATAAACCCCCGTGCAGCTGCGGGGAGGGAGTGAGAGCGGAGCCGGCAATGGAAATTCCCACTTCACCGCGGGGAGGAGGAGGAACGAGGTCCCCCGGAGAGGAGGGGGCGAGGCGGGGGTACCTTTGGAGATGCTGAACTAAGTGCGTAGGAAAAGCCAAACCAAGGCCAGAGGAAACGTGAACTAAAATTATTTCCAAAGCACTATTGAGGGGCAATCAGCGATTGAATTGTTTGTTGATGTTACTCAACGTTTCGATAAACAGAAGCAATTCGTTCTAGCTAAAAGAAACCTGTTATTTTTTAAGTCATTTCACACATCGATTTTTATATCAGAATGCCATGTAGAAAAATATACAACACGCTGAAAATATTCATTAATCAATCCCCGAGCTCGCCTCGTCGGAACCATGCTTGTTTTGACACCTGCCTGCAATTTTCCCGCTGCGGCATTTAACGCGCAATAAAACCCATCGGAACAAAACCGGCAGCGACTGCAGGAGCCCCCGCACTGCACGGACCCCACCAGAGCTGGCGACGGAGCTTTTTTGCTGCCACCAGCTCTTAAAGAGCTACCGAGGGACTGTCACAAACCCCCATATGCTCGTGTCCTAGCAGTAAGGGACACTCAGGGCAGGTCCCAGACCACCAGCGGGTCTAACCCATGAATTAGCCGCAGCCGGGAGATGCAGAGCAGCGTGGTACCACCGGCAGCATCCCGACGTGAGCATCCCTCTGCCCACCCGTTCCCCTCAGAACGCCTGCCTGGGTCACCTGTAGGGCTGTGCCTGAACCTCAGGGCTCTCGAGTTCCTCCCAAAAATCCCAGTGTGAAGCCAGTGAGCACGCCCGCACACCGGGGCAAGCCCACCGCCTGCCCCCCTCCCCACGCTGCTTTATCTGCATCTCTTCCTACACCCCGGGCTCGCTTCTGGAACGGGCATCCTCTGCCGTGGGGGAACCGGGAGCGTTCAGCCGAGCTCATAGCAACAGCTCAGACCCGCGCCGGCTTTCCTGGGAGCGTTTATTACTGGTTAGAGGTGCAACCAGGTATGAAAGCAAACGACAACGCGTCAAGGTCAGACCCGGGAGGTACGCGAGTCACCGAGCTCTGGCCGCTGTCGGAGCCACTGGAGAGTCCAGCCGAGAGAGGACAACAGGAGGGTCCCCAGCCCTTATGGAGAGACACAGCCAGCACCGGCTGGAGGGGTTATCGTCTCATCCCTGCCAAGCTGCTTTCTGTGCCGGAGGAGCCACGAATCGACGGCAGTTCAGAGTTTTGAGCAAATCTAGAATCAGGCTTGAATACGGAATGATGGGGACTGCGTGGACGTGTGTGAATTATTCATGTGATTACAACACGCGGCATCAAGCCTTTAAAGTGCAAATTATTTGGGACCAAGCTTTAGCCTTATTTTCTGTAAAGCACAAAGCACGTTCTCCTACGGTGCAAACAACCCCAGCCTAATATATATCATTTTCTGTGGTTCCCACTCTCTGGCCTTGCCTGCCAGTTTCCATCACTGGGGAAACCAGTAAAATACAAAGCGAATGTGCAGTATATAGCCTTCCAGTGGACTATATGACATTTGGTTTACAAGACAATTTAGCACGCTGCATACCATCGTTTAAAAAAAGGTCTTGCACAAGAGATGCCATACCACTCTGACAGCAAAGACGCACTGAGTCACGGAGGTTATGTTGTGTCCAGCTGACAACAGGGGCAGCAACAGCAAGAGATGGTTTACCCGCCAAAGGTCTGACTCGGAGCTGGCTGAGCCTCCACAGACAGCAAGAGGGAGGCTGCAGCCAGCACAGCCCAGCCCCAGTGCCGTGGACCCACAGCCCAGCCTCATGGATGCACAGCCCAGCCCCAGCCCCACGGACCCACAGCCCAGCGCCACGGACCCACAGCCCAGCGCCACGGACCCACAGCCCAGCGCCACGGACCCACAGCCCAGCGCC
>WKFP01015292.1:536207-563535 GCA_011057875.1 Pterocles orientalis | reverse complement strand
CAGCCCAGCCCCACGGACGGACTCGTGCAGGTTCCTTTCCTCACGGCAGTGGCTTGCAGGTGTGTGCAGCGTGCACTGATGGGGAGCATCACACCTGGGCAGCACGCTTGCCATCCAGTGCTCCAAAAGTGCTTTTTCTACACCCGAAACAGCGCAGAAATGGTAGCAGCGATAAAAAGCTATTTGCAAGGAAAGAAAAACGTGTTTCACCCAACGTGCAGAGACTCCTGAGCTGCGTACGTGTGCCGTGCCGCTCGTGCGGTCGGTGGAAAACAGATTTGGAAGGATCTTGGCTGACCCTGACGGTGCGGGATGATGAACTGACAGCACAGGGGACAGCCCAGCCACACAACCGACTGTGTTCTGGATGACTGCCATCAGCATTCACCACACTCTGTCCGTGTCTCACCTAACTGCTCGCCCAGGGGAGGAACGGGAGCTTCAGCTTCCAAGCCCCTTCCTTCCGACCTGTGTCGGTGCACTCGGGCACTAGAATTAGAACCACACAGGATTCTTCACGTGGCTATAAAAGGGGACCTAAGCAAGTACTTCTCCACCAGCCCCTACAGCAAAGGTCCTGCCTGCGCCCCAGTAACACCCAGTGCCAGTGCTAGGACGGGTCTGGCTGTTACGTTCCTGAATACTGCAATAGTTCCTTGTCAATGGAAGTTTCTTCCCAGTTACTGGGAAGAGTTTCCCTGTTCCCTTCCTTTTTCCCCACCCCAGGTATCCCAAAGACATACGATGGCCTTTTGTTGCCACCAGGTAATCCCCGCAAACTCCCAGGACACAAATCATACGCCAGCATTTTAAGCAGTGATGACAGCTTTGCTTTAGTTGCGGCTTTTCTTCGGGGTGGTTGGTTATTGGAGGGTGGGAGGTGGGGTTTTCTTTGGTCAGGGACTTAACGTGAAATGAAGAAAGGAAGAAAAAATATTTTTTTCTGAGCACAGACGGATGTATTTTCCCTTGTACAGACCGCGCAGCAACGGGAGACCCAAAGAACTGCACCAGTATCTGCTGCGCCGCGCTGGGACATCTTTGCTCTTGTCCCACCCCTTTGCTCGGAGCTACTCGGTGCACTTTCTCCAGCGCTCCAACGCACTGTAACCGGCGTATCACCCATAAAAATATAAGAGATCGCTTATTTTTTAGACAATGAGGTAGCTCTCTGTGCTGGACCAGCCTCTCGCAGGCTAACCTGACCCCCACTCGGGGCACCCTCAGCCTTGGAAGCCCACCAGCTCCTGCTGGTGCCACTAGAACCAAGTGAGTGTGTTTTTTGGAATAATAAATGAAAATGATCAGCTTGCAGAACCGTCAGCTGAGCTCTAAATACATTACACTGCTGCTCAATTTAATTACACAGCACGGCTGACCATCAGCTCGGTGTGCACAGCCAGAGCAGCAAGCGCCAGGTTCAGAACATCATTCAGTGCCCGCGCCGCTTTACTAGTCCCAGGTATGGGGAAAGACCCTGAACAACAGACGAGATGTAAATTAGCACATCAGCATCCACACCCTGTCATATCCCATTGCTTAGCAGCATTCAGAGCCCTCTGACCCCACACATCCTAAGCACCTCCAATTTTCCATAACCGCCACCTAAAGCAATTTAATTCCTGAAGAACAGCGGGAGAGGAGAAGAGGACACTGACATTTATCTTCTCTTGTTAGGAGAGGCTAAGCCGCTCGCGAGCTGTCCCGCCTCTCTCCGCTTAGGGAGATAAACGCCAAACCGGAGACCAGCCATCATCACCCTTCTCCCCGCGCCGGCACGCACAGCATCGCCCACCGCCCGCCGTCCCTCTGTCACGGCAGCGTTACTGCTTGTGGCCCCGTCAAACACCGGGCAGGTATTATTTATGATTAACGGGATCCTGGGACAAGGTGGCAGAAACCCCACATCCACAAAAACCGCAGCTACGGGATGCTTCACGGGCGGCTGAACGGAGCGGGTCCGGGGAAAAGAATGGGGAAAGTCACACCTGCTTTTACACCTCTCGGGCTGGCTGTGAGCGAGGGGCTCAGCCCCAGCACATCCAGACGCTGATGGAGACCCAGTCGCGACTGCAGCGGGCGGACAGCCCCCATCCTGACCCGGGGCAGAGCAGCACCGCCGCCAGCCTGCATCTGTGCTCTGTGCAGGCGCGACCCACCAGGCTCAGTGCCAGGCATCCCCCCAGAAACACCGGAGTATCTCAAAGGAACTCGTGCACAGGCACCACGCTGCGCACCCCTCCTCCAGCCCCGCAGTGACCCCCCCAAGGCGAGACCCCAGCCCGCTGCAGGCATTTAACCTCTGCACCACACCAGAACCCGAGTTCTGCTCGATAAAAGTACCAAACCGCAAAAAGAGGAACTTTTCTCACTCCCAGGAAGGTCTGACTGGTCCAGGGACACGCACCGATGTCCTGCCAGACAGAGCACGAGCCGATCGCGTGCGTGCCCTCGCGGCCGGGCGCTGCCGGTGCTGCTGTCTATGGGCAGCCCAGCGCCATCAGCTCCGTCTCGCCGTACCTGTACCCCCCCGGAAAGCCACGGGCATCGCGGGGATGCCAGCAGAGCAGGGCAGGTCACCCTGCCAGCACCGCACCGTGGTCAGTACAGCTTTTAGGTCCCCAGCAGCGTGCTCGCACACGGCATTCTGAACTCACAGAGCCTGTTTCAAGCCCATTGTGAGGACTGTGGCCGTTACACAACGGCCGGGTACCCATTCGGTCCAACACTTTACCCGAGCTGTGCTTCCAATCACTTTTTCCGATTGCCCTTTTCCCTCCCCGCCAGCCAAGGGTCCTGCGAATTGCAGCTGGGTTTGGTAACTTGTGTTCCCTCGTGCAAACAGTCCCAGCGCTGGTATCACACCATCTCCTCTCTTCAGGCCCCCCACACGTGCCCAAGCCCCTTCCTCCCTCCGCTCCAGATGTTCCTACAGGAGGGGGGGCACGAAATCCCCACCCAGCGATGCTCAGCACAGGCACGCGGCAGGGACCCGTCCCTCACGGGCACCACCTGAAGGGTGCGGTGACACCTTGGGATGCCCCCCAGGAGCATCCCCAGCGCCCGCCACAGCCCCTCCCAGCCAGGGACACCCCAGCTCCTCCCCGGAGCACAATGCCCACCGAGATGCTGGATTCAGATTTGGAGAAACACCACTGGCAGCTGTCCTGGGCAGGATTGGGGGGTGTGCTGCACCTCCGCAAAATGCAAAAGTGGGAACACTTGTACACTGCTTACCCCACGGCTGCGTGGAGCAGCAGACATCACCCCAACGCACACGCCAGGCAAGAGCTTCCCAGGGCGGGAGGAGGGCGAGGAGCGGGAGAGAACCCAGCCCCGCACGCCCGCACCCTGCCCCAGCGAGGAATCAGCCGTGGACCCGTCCGTGCCTCCGGCAACGGGACAGCGTGAACCAGGGAGTGGGAAAGGGAACGGGAAAACACTGCAGGGGTTTGAAAGAATAAGATACGGGAGGAAATACTGGAAATGGGAAATTCCCAGCGTCTGTGCACCTGGTATTCTCACTCCAAAAGACAGGTTAGCTTTGTAAATAGTTGTGCATTAGGAGATTTAAACAAAAATACGTGTTCGTAAGCCAGCACAAGTGACAGACAAAGCCACAGGTCAGCAACAGCAAGGGTTTTCCATAGCTGGGATTTTCAGCGTTCAAAGGGAGACGCTTTGTCCTCCCGCAGCCCAGAATGGTTCCTCTGCAGATTTCTTCCAGGCACGGAACAGCCCACGGCCGTCAGCGTGGCGAGGGCCAGCAAAGTCATTCATCGCTGCTGGAGGAGAAAGCGCCGGGCACCCAGACCCTGTGCGTACGGCCACACGCTTTCATCGCCTGCAATCGCCGAGCCCTCTGGATCGAACCTGTTTCTGCACCACACCACCCACCGAAAAGCTGCACGCACGGGGAAGTTTTCCCTCCCGAGACCGAACAAGGAGCACTGGCTGTGCTGGGGGTCAGGGAGCAGCGAGCGTGGCAAGAGCTTGTCTCTGGGCAAAGGACACACAAAAAGCCTTGGAGCCGGGGAAGCGGGATTTAAAGGCAAAACAAAGCACCACTGACAATACTAAACACAGCTTTTCTGACACCTCCCTGTGATTCCCACTCCCTCCTCCCCCCTGCTCGCTTACTTAGCTCCCACTTTGATAAGACATAAAGGCTTTTTTCTCTTGTTTTTAAATAACGGGGAAAGGCATCTGTGCTCCCAGCCCACAGCCACATAAGAGCCAGGCTATGAGAAAAGTTTCCCTTGCAGCCCCATCAGCGATCACTTCCATAAGTACCTTGCAGAGCAGGGAAGCTTAACGCACCCGTACCTGACCCTAAATAAATAGGATTGGGGATTTTAGAACCGCCTTACTGGGCATTAGTCCATCCTTTCCCAGCCCAAAGGGCAACGTCTCCTGCCCAGCTCCAGCCAGGTGGGAGAAGCGGTGCCGGGCGGCGGGGGGCCAGCCCCAGGCTGTGTGCCCACCGGTGAGCCCCACGGGGGGAGCGGTGTGGGCGGTGGTGGCGGGAGCAGGGAGGATGCTGCAGGGCAGCCCCAGCCCCGGGGACACAGGACCCGGCGGGACAGAGGGGGGCAAAAGGGCAGCACATGGTTTATGATACTTGTCACCTTGGGAGAGGGCGAGAAACTTCTTCTGGTCCCCAGGTCAGGGCTGGCACTGTCCCATCTCCCAGGTCCCTCCGTGGTAGCGCAGGGGGATGTCCCCAAACCTGGCGGGAGGGGTCTGGGTCACCGCAGATGAGGTCGGGCTTTGCCCCCATCCTCTTCACATCTCCATCACCCCGACAGTCTCGCAGCATGCCCTTGTTTCCCCAAAGGTCCCAACCTCGGGAACAATTATGGGGGAGAACCCCGGGGTGAAAAATGAACGCCCAGTGCTGCGGAGAGCACTGGACATCTCCCTCCCGTCGGATGGGAAAACAGCGTGTGCGTAACCCTACAGCCTGCCAGCGCATGGTTTGAAATTAAAATGGGGATTATTTTAAGCACGTTCCCCCAGGTTTTGCAGCTTCTCGCCCGTTTCCATGGGGACGGCACCGCGCGTGCAGCTGCCGAGGCTCCAGCCTCCCGCGGTCCCCGCGAGAGGCTGGCGGGTGGGGAGGCAGAGCAGGGATCATCCCTCCATCCCCATGCGTCCCTAAAGCCAGAGCGCTTCACACGGCGAGGAAACACGTTCAAGATGCGCAACAGTTTTCTTGCTTTACCACGGAAACCCATTTTTACAGAACAGCGTGTCTCAGCTCGGGCGCTCGCGGAGCAGCTCTCCTGTAAGTTTTAGACCCACGTCTGCCAACACCGCAAGCTGCCGGGAGACACGGAGCATCGCTGGTCCACGCCTGGGATGCGCCCCACGGCCGACAGAGCCAGGCCACCAGGGTGGGGCAAGGAGGGGGCACGCACCCACCCCACAGCCCCAAAATCCATTTTCCCTTCCTCCCCATCACCCTCGCCTGGCACGTCCTGCCAAACGCTGCCCCTGCGGGTTGGGGGATTTTCCCCCCCAAACTGGTGCCTCCTCCCAGCATTACCGGAGCCAAAGGATTTCAAGCAGAGATTGTGCCCTGAGAGGGGAAACCAAACCACCCCTGGTCACTTCACCCGACCCAGAGACTAACCCTGAGCACACGCTTCTCCCAGTCGGACAGGAGCCACGCCTGTGGGCTGTAAAACCGGAACTCGTTTCTAAAAGCTGATTTTGGTGCAGGTGGGATAAACCCAGAGACTGCGCTTGACCCCCTTACAAAAAGCCATCTGCGCTCTGGCGCAGAGAGTCAAATAAGAGACAGGGAAAGCAGCGATTAAAATAAAACCACGATGAAAATAACTGGGCTGCAGCTTTCAAACCCCATAAACCAGCTGGAAACGTGGTCGGTGCCGGGGAGCAGGCAGCAAGCCCTCCAAGCACTCGCCCCGGTGGAGGGGAGGAACAGCTCAGCAGAAAGCACCAGATGGCTTCCCATATTCTCATGTATATTTACACACACTTTTTTAGTAAGCCACTTTGATTCAGGAGAAGCCAGAACTAGAACACGCTCTTGAAATTCCTCTTTGGACAGAGCTGCACATAAAGATGCCCCGAGCTGCGGTTCTCCCCTCTCTCACGGGGGCAATGGTGACAGAGAGGAGTTCCTCGTGCTCCCTGCTCCTCCGTCCTGCTTCCCGAGTCCCCACAACTCTGACAAATGGGGGGTTTAATATATGGGTTGAAACATTCCTGTTGGCTTCAAAATTACAGGCTTTCCCCATTTAGTATGAAAATTAAATAAATAAATAAGGGGTTTTTTGGTCAATAAAATTTGCTTGTCCACATCCCAGAATGACAGCACAAAGTACCTCCTCCCCACAGAGGAACGAGCCTGGTGACCACCGTGGGGAGATGTTCCCGTGCCCTGCCATGGGGACCGATGGTTCACAATGGGCAAAGGCAGCTGGCACCCAGACCTGGCCTCCTGCATGGCAACAAACAAATCCGCTGACCAAGTGAGATGCTTTTAAAAGGTTTGCACAGGTATAAATAAGAAACCCTGAAACACCCTTACAGACAAAGGCTTATTTTTCCTGCGGTGACAATGACAGACCCCCCACGGCTCACTGCAGCTTGCTGAGGCCACCTTACCCCCCACACCACAGCTAAGCCTTGCAGCCCCTCTCGTCTTTTGCCTTATATTCTTCTTCCTGCCCTTTTTCTATTCTTTTTCCCATTTTTTCCTCTCCCCTCCCCACTCACTGCACAGAGACTGTCCGGTAAGGGGTCCGAGGCCCCTCACCACACCCAGCTGGCAGCGAGCATCCCTGGGTCCCCTCCGGGGTGGGCAGGCTGGGGCTGCACCCAGCTGATGTGCCGCAGCTGCTACCCAAGGAGCCGAGCTTTCTGTGCAAACGGAGCCAGGTGAAGCCAATGCTCACGGAACGAGGGGAACCCACCGCTCAGGTGCTGCTGCCTTCTGGAAGCACACGCTCCTTTAAAGTCAGCTTTTCTGCTAGCTGAATCCCAACTCCAAATTACACAGAAATACATCAAAGGCGGTATCAGCAAACCCTGCACGCTGCAGCCGAACGGGCTCACCAACACCAGCGCCGCGGGTTTCTCAAGGTGAGACCCAACGGCAGGACGCAGATGTTGGACAGATGCTGACCGGAGAGAAAGTGAGGTTAGGAGCAGATAATCCTCCAGGGCTGGGCATTTCACACCCGGAGCAAACGCGCTCCTGCCCACCCCTGGAACCCCACCACGCTCTGGCTTAGCCGCGCCGGTCTGACCTGAGGCTGTAACTCAGCAAAGTCTTGAAACCGGCCCCAAGGAATCGGGCGGGAGGACTGGAAGGGGTTTCCTGCCTCAAACATCTACACATTGAGAGTTTGACCTATCCGAGAGTAAACACAGGGCTTTGCATTACTGCTCACTAGAGAAGATGTTAACCTGCTATCTGCATACACCCTGTCACCATTAAAGGGATTAACCATCGGATTTAGACAGTCAGGCTCCTCCGTGTGTCTCCATCACTGGGAACGACCCATGGGTAGAACTGCACATACTAACCTCTCTTTTTCCTTTCTTTTTTTTTTAAATTCACTGCACTTTGTCATCACTAGTAATTTTTCCACATCATGCCATACACAAAACGAAAGTATTAACTGGCTTCTTTATGTAAGGAAGTTATTGGAATGTCTTAAGAGATCTCCATAGCAACCACGCCGTGCCAGTAAATATGAGTTCACCAGAACACCGCTGCAATTGCTCGGAGCACACCCTAACGAGCAATGAACAAGCAGGCAATATTAGGAAAGTAACGTCCTAATAAGTCTACACCACTGCAAAAGCGCTGCTGGAAAACACCCTGTGAGATGTCAGCAGGTCATCCACCTGCACAGCTCAGCTTCCCTGCACGGGCTGCACGCAGGCTCGGATCAGAACAAAACGCTTTCTGAACCGTGCAGCAAAGCCTCCGATTTAAGCATCTTCACTTGGCTCGCTCGCTGTTCCTGCTGACCCACCACGTCCAAGATGAAATGTATTTTCCACTTGGAGCCCAAAATTCCGGTAAAGCCCCCTGGAGCCACGCACACCCAGCAGCCACACCGACCCAAGCTCACGCACACTGTTAGAATAAAGGGACAGGGAGGGCTGGATGGATTTTGCAGTTCCTTCCAACACCAATTTCACTGTGCACATCAGTCACACCGCAGCACACCCCTGGGGCAGCGAGGAGTCATTCCAAGATGTTTTTCTCTACACTTCTGTATGTGATAAGAGACGCAAGGGTTAACAATTCAATGTTAAACCCTGAATTGCTAGCTAATAAATACTTGCAGGTGATACCAACTAGCTACTTCTCCAGCAAGTTTACCTGATTTAACACCCTTCAGCTGTCAGCTGCAGCAGCCTCAGGTGCGACCACCCTCACCAGGGGATGCCAGCACACCCAGTGCTCATGTAAACTACATCACCATGCCGTGAAGGCTCAAATTAACACTTATATTTAACTCCAAGTTTATCTAGAGCAAAACCCCAGCACCCTGAGCACTTGAAGATTTTTTTGCCAGCGCTTGGTTGGCATCCCAGGGCTAACGCAGCGTTCTTTACATGCTGGGAGAGCTCCCAGGCATCCCGCAGCCCATCCACTGGCCTGACGCCTCCACCAAATCTTCACCCACCCACAGTCAAAGCTTCCTTCCTTAGGTCCCCTGCAATTCTACCCTGCATCTGAGAAGTCTAACGCAAATGTGGTATTTCATGGGGTACTTCTACAAAAAAACCTCATATTTGGGGAGAAAAAATCCAAAGCAGCATTTTCCAACGACAAGTAGTTTTTAGAAGTTTGATGGGCGGCGGCACTTCATCTTCCTTTGTTAAAGCCGGAGATTTCCTTGCAGAGATTGAAACTTCACTGCCAAACCGTCCCCTCGCTGCCCACCCCTGGACCACCCGTTATTTTAACGGCAGCCGCCCCGTTCCTGCGGGGATGCCCCTCCCGGGGGCTCTGCGACCCCTGCCTCCCACAGGGGCCAAGTCCCGGCCGGCAGACCCGCATCCCCGACACGATCCCGCCAGACACCACCCGCTGCCCAGGTGGCACCCCACTGTCCGCCGGTGGCACCCCCCGGGGCGGGACGCGAGGGGACCCCCGGGGACGAGCGGAACGGGGCTCAACAGGTGCAGGACAGGGCACCCCAGGGCAGGGCTGGGCACCCCAGGGCACAGTGTCCCAGGGCAGGGCTAGGCATCCCGGGGCTGGGCTGGGCATCCCGGGGCACGGTGTCCCAGGGCAGGGCTGGGCGTCCCGGGAGCGGGCATCCCGGGGGCGCCCCCGGACAGGACAGGGCATCCCAGGGCAAGGCATCCCGGGGCAGGGCCGGGCATCCCGGGGCAGGGCGTCCCGGTGCACCCCGGCCCGCACTCACCGTCCTCCCTCTCGTCGAAGACGGGTCTCTTGGAGGAGGAGGCGCTGGCTCCCATCCTCTTCTTCCACTTGCCCCAGTGAAACATCGGGGCGAGGCGGTTGGCATGCCCTGAGCGCCGCTCCCCGCCGGCCCGGCGGCTCCCGCGGGCGGGACCGGACGCTGCGAGCCCCCGCCAGCCGCCGCCCTCACCCGCCCGCCCGCATGGCAGCGCCCGGCGTCTCCCGTCCCCCTGCCCGCGGCGGCTGCCGCAGCGCGGAGCGGAGCCGAGGGGAACCGAGCCGGGCGGAGCGCCGGGAGGCGGGACCGGGGTGGGGGACCGGGGAGGACCGCCCCCAGCGCAGCGCCCCCGGTGGCGGCGGGAGGACGGCGGCAGCGCCCGCAGGTGCGGTCGGACCGGGGACCGCCTCCCGCTCCGCCTCCGCCCGCCCCGGCGCCCGGCGGGGGTGCGGGTGTCCCCCCGGGGGTTCGCTCCCCTCCGCCGGCTCCGCGCAGCAGGCACGGGGCTCTGCCGCCCCACCCGGCCCGAGGGTCCGCTCCTGCCCCGGTACCCAGCGGTCCGGGGCATCCTGGCTGTCAGCAGCTCCCACCTCGCAGGGTTTGGTTATTTTTAAGCTGAAACATAAAAAGTTTCACCAGCGTTCGGCTGGTATTGGGAAAGCGCAAGCGGCTCGTCTTCCATTAGTCACCAGTACTCCCAGTACTCGCTGCTGGTTTTTAAGCTTTTCAATGTGAAGGCAGCCACGCTGCCTTTTATTCAGCTATTGTCATAAAATAAGGACTTGATTTACACCAGTGAGTAGCTTGGAAAAATCAATGTTTTTCTTACATGGAGATTCCCCAGCGTTTCAGAAGCTCCCTCGCTACGGAGATCCTTGTTGCGCTGTGTGTGAAGATGTCATACGGGGAGTTTCAGTGCAGAGAAAGCCTGAGGTTGGTGGTTTAGGCCTGAAAGGATGGTTCTCGCTGATCACCACAACAGGCACACTGCAAGAAACCAAAGTTAGAAAAATAATTAGTGCCTGAACCTCCATCATTTCCCCAGGTGGAACACAAGCCCTGACACAGATGCAGACGGAAATCCCCAGTTTCTTCAGTGCACGTTAAAGGACGTCACGGCTCCATCCAGCCCCGCACCTGGGCCGGCGCAGCCCACAGCAGGCGATGCTCAGCGGCGTTGGCTGCTCGCTGCGGATAACCTCTGCAGGTCACAGAGAAGCCAGGCTCGGAGGAGAGCTGCAGGACCCACAGCAGCTGGGGAGGGAGCGGCACACAGAGACAGCTCGGAGGAGCAGCAGAGGCCCAGAGCCAGATGTTCCACCGCCCTCACCAACCGCACCTCCCTGCCACGCCACCCTCTCCCTCCAAGGCTTGCTTTAAGGCTGTAAACGGGTCTCTGTTTTCCTCCGTAAACTACTCTGCACCTGTGACTTTCCTTCCAAGCAATCAGAAGTGTGTCCTGCAGCCACTCTGCAAACATCCTGCCACCACAGCGACAGCAAAGCACGCAACCGCTCCGTTCTGCTGCATGAACACGGACGGAGGGCGAGCGCTGAAGAGGAGCCTTCTGCTGCATTTCTGCTCTGTGCAGCGCTACGCGACGGAAAAGCCGCATTGCCTAAATAATCAGTGTTTGGATCTCACCAGCTCCAGAGAGTCCCTGCTCTTCTGTCAGTGGTAAAACCCGGGATTGCTGCAGAGCTCCTCAGGGAAAGAATTCACCCCAAGCCACCGCAGGCTTTGCAGAATGCTGAGCTGTAACATGCTCGTGATGCCGGTTGTTACGGCCGGTTGAACTGAGATGTCTCACGGGATGTCTAGTGAAATGCATTTCTCAGAAATAACTTACAACGTTCGCAGAGCCCATCAGAAATGGCGAGAGGCAGCTCTTTAGCCACTAGATTGTGTCGGTTCCACCCTCAGTAAGTACCTTCATCATCTCTGAGGTGCTGCTTCCTAATTCCTAATTTAAAATTGACAGTTTTCTTTCATAGCACGTTTTGAAATGGATATGTTAGTTATTGTACTCCTTACAGAAAACTTCCTAGGAGTTAGTCATTATTTTTAAAATGCCGAAAGTTTTAAAAGGATTGCAATTGAAGGGTGTAATTTAAGAACATTTTTCCAAAGGCAAAGAATAGTTCTTAAAGAATATTTCTTTGAGAAATGAGAAAGAATCTCTCTCAAAAAAAAAAAGACAGAGCACTTTTATACAAGACAGTGATTTTTGCTTTGTTTAGGGATGCGTTTGTTTTTAAATATACCGCAAATCTCTGAGCTATCAGCTTCCACTCCTTCCTTTCTCTTGCCTTTACATTCTGTAGGAAAAGGATGAAAGTTGCCATTAAACAGCTTCCGTCTGTCTGCCATCCGGTTGTCATTTTTCTCTCATTCTCTGCTAATATTTGGACAACCAAATCCATAGCATAGAATCATAGCCTTTATCCAAGGAGTCTGAAAGATGGAAAAAAGAACGGGAAATAGAGATGGAGCTGCCCTCATACCGGGGGGGGGTTTCGCCCACCGCATTTCTTGGTTCCTTCACCTGCGAAAGGACGGAGGGCAGCACGGGCTCTGCTTCACCTCTGCTTCGTTAGAAATGCAGTCAGCAGTTTCACCTCCGCAAAGACAAGTTGAATGGAAGGCAAATGCAAGACCTGGTAAGTTGGTTTGGGGTTTTTGTTGGTGCTGTCCAGAGCGCTACGAACTGCTGCTCAGAACCCTGACAGTAACACGGGTGAGCGGAGAAGTCCTCTCCTCCACTGCTGCTTTCCAGGAAGGCAGCCACAGGCACACACCCGTGTCCTGCCAAACCCCAGAAGATGATCACCTCGCTGTCCTCCCCACGGCGAGGTCTGCCCATTCCCAAGGCCACGGACTTCTCCTTGCGGTGCTACGGGAAGAAGGTGCCGTGTTTGAAACCGAAGCCCCGTTTGAATCTAAATTATAATTCTGAAATTGTCAGGGAGAACGTTGCCTTGAACAGAAATTTGGGTGAGGCTGGTTGTGAATTGAATTGGATGGTTCTCGTCAGGTGTAGGTTCATCTGATTTTTGCCCTCTGCTTTGATTTGAGAGAGGACATTCCTCCTCTAAACACCAAACCTGGTATTTGGAGACTGTTGTGCTGTGCTGGCGTCTTTTGAACTGCCTCCAACAAAGATGATAGAACCAAGAAATAAAATTGTTCAGAAAAGTTCCTCCAGACTTCTGTGGCATGGCAGAGGATCTGGGCCACTAACAACAGTATTTGTCCTTATTTTGCCCTTGGAAATAATGTTTTGATTATCTAAATTGTTTGTGATGTTCCAGTTTGAAAACAGTGTTTTTGCTTGTGATCCTAAGTTATATCTGACAACATCTGAGTGACGAAAAGGAGAATGTGTCGGGGGAAATGAGGGACGTGAACATGGACTTTGGAGTGTGTGAGGAAGGAAAAGGAGAGAAAACCCTGTCGTTAAACATGGTGTTTGGTACACAGGCTCTAATCAGCAGTGGTGGCCTTTCCTGTGTTCACACGTGTCTTCGTTATTTCTGTAGCAGAATCCTGTTCCTTTCCTACTGCTAAACTTGGAAACACGGTTCTCTTTCTGTCCAGCGGGCACCCGTGTCTGGCAGCAGTACTCAAAGCCGGCGCTGCGATGTGCAGAGAGAGCTGCTGGTCCCCAGTGAACAACGGCACCGTCACGAGCATCAGCGCAGATTACCCACCGCAGTGACTCACCTGCGGGCATCTCATGAAAACGGCCGCTCCGTAATTAACACCCGTCCTGCAGGGGGAAAAAGTCAAATACAAAAACTGCTCTAGAGTGGTCCAAGATAAGAAAGGGAAATGGAGAGAAAATTCTGCCTCCTTACGTATGCTGGTCTCCAGGGAAACAGAGATCCACTTTGGTTTTGAAACGAGGAAGTTTAATTAAAAGCTGACTTTCACGATAATATATTCCTGAAGACATCTTTGGATGTAACTCTGACTGCATCTCCAAGGGGGAAATGTGCGAGCTGGGTGACCAAAGAGGTCATCAGGAACAGACTGTTCTTGACACCACTAAGAATTCATTACTCCTTGTTTCTTTTTTTTTCCCCTCTTCCATTTTCCAATCCTCCTTTTCTGGTTTATATTTTACTAAGATACAATTAAGCATTTTACTAGTGAAGGTCTTGGGGTACTATACGCATGTCTGTTTGTCCCTGGAAATACACAACAGATCCGATGATTTTCTTAAATGAGAAAAGAAAGAACAGCTGCGATAAGGTTCTGTTTTTTCTAGGAGGAAAAGCTCAGGCCAAGCCGAGCTGCCGAGGCCAGGGATGGCAGCTGGCTGGTGCCAGGCAGCGCAGGGAGGGGACGGTCCAACACTGCAAAGTGGGCAGATGCACAGGATCTGTGCGCGAAACGGAGCATCGCCCTGCGCCCTTACCGTGGAAATGGACTCGGATCCAAAGCACGGGTTGCGCTTCAAGGCACGTGAGGGTGGAAAAGCAGCCGGTCAAAGCAGATGTGACTACTGACTGGACTACAGGCAAGATGCTATGTAACAGCCCCTGTTGCATCGAGGCTTGCATGAGTGTGCTTCACCTGGGCGTACGCAGAGACTTGCGACAGGCTTGCAAAAGGCAGAGCAACCGCTCTTGGATTTGGAGGAGTTTGCCTTCTCCCATCTGTGTTTACTTTTGCATATCCTCTTTTCTCGCGGATTCCAAGAGGCTGGAGTTTTCCTTCCTTTCACCAGCCATGAAATCATCTCTAACTTTACAGAACTACATATGCTGAACCAAACTCGGCAGGTTTTCCTATCATCAGTACCACCTATGTTGTGTCTCAGCAAAATCCCACTGACATGCAGCAGGCGAAGCCGACACGCGTTCCTTTAACTGGGAGACCTGATACCTGTCGTAACTGAGGACAGGACAAATAAATTCTTTATGAAAATCCAGGATTGTTCTTTTAATCAAAGGATTTGTATCAGGAACTATTTAATCCAATTGTTCTCAAACGCCTCCGTTCTGCAGATGAATGAGCATCCTTGGAGGAAGGACTGATCATTCTCATTCCCGAGCATCGTCAGCTCTATATCTTATGTCAAAATTAGTTTGAGGGAAACTGAAGATAATATTTCAATTTTTGATTCTTAATCTCACACTTTAATTAAGGAGAAATTTACCTGTAGTTTACTTGTCTATGTTATCCTCTACTGGCTGCTATCATGTATAGTTCCCTTTGTCTTTCTCCCGGTTGCCTGGAGTGGGGATCACAATGTTCTTTCACCCCTGGAAATCCAGATCAAGTTCCCTGGTGCCAGTGAAGTTATCCCGCTTAAAACCAGCACAAATAAGAACAGAACTGTCTGAAGTAGCATTACGTTCCTTATGGTTATCTGTTCTCAGTCAGCTGATGAAAATGGTTTCTAAACAAAACTGCTGCCAATTCTTATAAAACTGCAAAGGAGGCAAATAATACAAGGCATTCCGATGTGGGCATAGAGACAAGGGAGGCAATATACCGTGATATTACATTCCTATTGAAAGCCTGAATATAATGGTTATAACTGCACCACGTTTTAAGATGATGAAAGGAATATTACTGTGATTCTTAGAATTCACATGCCTTCCTCATCCAGAAAAAGGCTACAGAGGAAAGCCAATGTTTATTTTTAAAAGATCCTCTGAAAGAACACATAATTCTTTCAATAAACATCACATAACGGGGAAATTTCACACATTTTCCTATCATTAGTGTTTCTGTAAATAGTGCCAGTTCTGTTTTAAAAGATGCTGACAGTAATCACTCAGATCCAGCTGTTCCAAAGTCTTCTAACACCTCCACCGTTAACTAACAACCTCTCCCGTGAGGATCACCTGCGGCAGCCCGCAGAAAGCGTGAGCGGGTAGGAACAGCCCTCGTGCAACCTTCAGACTAACATCGTGTCCAGAGGGGTAGGAACAGGGTTAGACCTTTCACTGCTGATCCCAGGGCCAGCTGCGGTGCGGGGGGATTGCAGCCTCTTACCGGCAGGTACCCAGCCCGCAGAGTGGTGAAGTGCCCCCATCCCCTCCCTCCCCAGCTCCTGCCTTTGCAGCCATTGAGGTGAGCGTGTGCTGGGTCAGTTCCTTGGTGAGGTTCAGCCTTTCACAGGGTAAAATATACGTCCTGCTTCATGTCCTGTACACCATAATGCTTTCTCTTGCTTAATCCTGTGAAAGAGTGACTCTATTTCTGATGCTATTTGAGCAATTCAGCCCTTTAAATGATGGGGGACTTCTGCCTCCTTTCCTTTTCCTGTGCTTCCTTCCATTTGTGTGGCTGTTCAATTTTCTGCTTATCTATTTATTTAGGTTAACCAAATGTTTCACTAAGAAATTAGGAACATATGTTAGTATACTTTAATAAGACTCACTCTTCAAATCGCTCATCTAGTTCTTTTGCTTAGGGGAGTATTAAAAAAAATCAGCGTAAAGCTATAGAGTGTAGTTTTTATAGAAAGCAATTGTATTATTCAACATCTACTGCTTTAGAAAGATAAGAAAAAACTTTGTTTCCTAACATACCTCAAGTCAAATGCAAGTAAAACTTGTGCAACACAGGTGCCTGCCCCTCTGAAGAAGCAGCCAGGCGGAGAAGTGGAACGCTTCTCTCGGGAGCTTGGATGTCCCTTGCAGCTTTGTAAGATGGTGCGGCGTCCTCAGAGCCTGGAACCAAACAATTCTTCTGCGTGAGGATCTCTCTGGCACCTTGCATCCGTCGAAAGATACAAACGCAGGTCTTGGTGATCCCATTCCTCCCTGTCCTCGCCTCGCTTCTCGGTGACACGCTGTCACTAGGCTGACTCTTTCAGATGGACACTCGACGGCATTTCAGCGTGCTGGGTCAAGATCCCCGCAGGTCTGTGCAGCCTGCCCGTGGGGTGTTGCTGGCTGCACAGCAGTCGCAGGGTTTTCTCTTTGCACACTCAGTCCCTGGGTGGATTTTCCTTCTAGGAGAGGATGCCCAATACCAAAAGCTGAAACCCTCAGGTATTGCCCAAGGTCAGAAATAATCTATACAGAATGTTGCTCGTTTGCCGTCTCATTTTTGTTGTGATTGTATTTGTAAATGAGTTCCTTGGTATTGAAACTGGATGGCCCAGAGAGCTGGGAGTCCAACGGCTCGGCAGAGTCAGCCTTTAGCACAAAACTCCGAGCAGCTCAGCAGCCTGGGGATGCAGCGACCATCCTGCCAGGGATTTGTGCAGGGAAACATCCATCCTGGCTGTTCCTTTACAACTGAAGCTTCTAACTCCGGCTTGCTAAAAGTAAAACGAACCTACTGAGGGACATATTGATTGAGTTTTGATCTGTTATTTCTTTTTGCCTTCTCATCAGGATAAAATCTTCCTAGATACCGGCATGATAGAGATGGTTTTATGTTACTGTGCTGATACAACCCAGCTAACTCCAGGGAGGAGGCTGAATGGGACAAATCGATTTGAAAAAGGAACATTGACCGTTCTTTTTTAAGGTGATTTACCTAAATTGGGTAATTTTCTCCCCCTGAAATACAGGTGAAAATGTTTCTCCATTACTATTGTGTCACAGAATTCTAAACAGGATGCTGAGATCAAAACTACCTGAAATAATCACCGCTTTAATTAATGAAAGGATGTCGTTGGTTTCAATCCTAATGTTTTTCTTATGCTATCTTAAATGAAATAATCCTAAAATCTTTTTGGTTTTCCATAAAGTAATAAACAGCAATACTCCTTTCAGGACAGCTTCGCCATTAATCCATTTGTAATTTTCATAAATGTCGCCCTCTGGTTTATAAATATTGCTCGTAAGTAGGATTTAATCACCTAAGTAGCCCCAAATAAAATCTGTTCCAGGAAAAGCATAATGAAATTACTAGCCATGCCTGCTTTTTCTTAAAATCAGCAGCAATAGCCTAATTAGTAGAATGT
Organism: Pterocles orientalis; assembly: GCA_011057875.1. Taxonomy (NCBI): domain Eukaryota; kingdom Metazoa; phylum Chordata; class Aves; order Pterocliformes; family Pteroclidae; genus Pterocles; species Pterocles orientalis. Next base: position 546,180 of record WKFP01015292.1, on the reverse strand, counting down.
GTGTTTTCAAAGCAGAGACTCGACAAATGGGTGCTTTGCCTCATTCAGCCCAGGTAATGGTGCACTTTTCAGAGGCTTGCAAAACAAATGTGAAGATTTGCGGCTATTTAGTTACTCATTTAAGCCAACTGTTCCCATGAAAAGGGCAGTATTGTAGGACAACAATGTTTTTTCTTTCAGAATTCAGAGATTTCCTAAAAAAAAAAAATGAAGTTTTCACGGTTCCACATGCTTCTATCACAAAATGGGATGCTGTCCGGATAGCCTTTGGAGGTCAGAAGGTCCTAAAGGAGGGGATTGCTCAGGCGAGCCAAGGTAAGACAGCTCCAAGCCCAACAGGATCGATCAAAGCTCTGCACTAATGCAGCATCTCTGGCAGCGCGGGACGGTCCAGTCTCCAGCTCGGTACAAAGGACACGGTGTATGCCCGGGATCTGAGAAGCAGTTTCTCTGTTTGCCTCAAGATACTATTGCCAGGGCTCTGTATTTGCCACGGGATAGTTCTTGCAGTTAGAGAGATGCTTTTCCTTGCAAAGTGCAATATGTGCTTAAGGTTACAGACTATAATAAAATGCGTCAGGTTCTCATACAAATTTTAAAAAAATGCTTCTGTAAGGAAATAGCTGCTGAAGGAATCCCATTAGAACAGCTTTGTTTTCTGACTTGGTCTAATGAGCACAGTACAAGTTAGCAAAACAAACAAACAAAAAAATCAATCTAAGCTCTGAAATTATTTCCTGTATTTTAAACCCTACTGGAGCTACTGATCAAACTCGGTCAGGTCACCAGGAACGTAATTAGCTGGATTTGTAAGAGTAAATACTTTTCGTGTCCCAGCAATCATGCTAATTACGAACTTATTTCATTTCAGACCCGTTCTGTTTTCAGAGCTTTCTCTGTGCTGTCCACCCCAGCGGGCAGAGGCTCGGGGGGATGCTGAAAGGGGAGCCCAGGGACCCCCGTCCTGCGGGTGCATTGCCTGGGGGGGCTGGGGGCCCTTCCACAGCTTTGTTCTGGACGGACGCACCCACCCTGGGGCTTACCCAAGCAGGGAACCCTCCCAACCAAACCGCTCCATGGGGGTGATGTGGCCCCTGGAAGGCAAACAAGTGCCAATTATGGGAAAAGGAGGAAAAATGGTTTTTTTGAGCCGTCGGTGGGTGAAGCAGAGGGATGCTGTGCTCGTGGGCCAGCCCCAGCACCCCTGAGCAGCCAGGACACGGGCAGGGGTGGCGGGACGGAGGCTCGGCAGGGGCTGGGGAACGGGGGGACCCTGCCCTGTCCCCCCACCATGACCGGGTGCGGGTTCGGCTGCTGGCTGCAGACCCTTGGCTGCCCTGGCAGGCCCGGGGGGCTCCATGGGGGCGGAGGGAAGCGGCAGCGGCCCCCGCAGCGCAGGGCCCCGACAGCCCGGCCCTGCCCCCTGGCTCCCCCGGGCCCCCACCGGCCGGGCAGCGGGTTCCCCCCGCGGTGGGGCGGCAGCTGGGCCCGGGCCCGGCGCGGGGAGCCGAGAGCGGCGGCAGGCGGCCGCCCGTTGCCGTGGAGACGCGGCCCCGGCGCGGCGCGGCCCTTGCAGCCGATCGCGGCTCTCCCGGGGGCGGGCGGTGGTGCGGAACCGGCCTCGGGCGGCGGGGGGCTGCGGAGACCCCGCGGGCAGCGCCCGGGCCTGGAGGAGCCGCTCCCTCCGCAGGGCTGCGGCCGCCGGGGCACCGACGGGAGCCCTGGGGCGGGGGTGGCCGGTAAGGGCGGGGGCAGAGGGGCCGGGAGCCGGCGGTGGGGGCAGCAGGGTCGGCGGGACGGGGGTGTCAGAGGGGAGTCAGGGGGTGTCGGTGTTCCTGCCAGGCCCGTGTGTGTGGGGGGGAACCGCCACAACGGCCAAGCCACAGTTTTTCATATTTTCTAGACCTTTGAGCGTGTCCGACGGTAAATCCCATCGTAAGTGCGTGAAGAACAGTTTGACTGTTGATGCCAATACCCAGCGCTGGGGATGATCTGCAGGTTGGTGATACAGGGAGAGCCCTTGTTTGGGTTCCCCCTCCAGCCTGGCTTTGTTTGGGTTCCCCCTCCAGCCTGGCTTTGTTTGGGTTCCCCTCCAGCCTGGCTTTGTGCGGGTTCCCCCTCCAGCCTGGCTTTGTTTGGGTTCCCCCTCCAGCCTGGCTTTGCGCGGGTTCCCCCTCCAGCCTGGCTTTGTTTGGGTTCCCCCTCCAGCCTGGCTTTGCGCGGGTTCCCCCTCCAGCCTGGCTTTGCGCGGGTTCCCCCTCCAGCCTGGCTTTGCGCGGGTTCCCCCTCCAGCCTGCCCTGTTTCTCTTGCCCTCGCTGAAGGGTTTGTGTCGTTGAGCCGCAGCTCTGGGCGTGCTGACAGATGGGCGATAACTCCTCTGGAGAGTTTGTTGGTGGCGGTGGTAGTTTTGGAGATGAGCATCTCAAAAAGAGAAACTCCTCTGGCTCTGGTTCGTCCGAAGAGATCAGGAAAGCTGTTGAACTGTGTCTGTTATCATCTTCAAGTACTCTTGATGTCAGCAGAAGAAACGTTACCCATCTTACGGAGGAAATCTATAGAGTGCCCGACACAAAGGTGAGTAACCTGGTACCAGGCGATCTGATACCTGGGCTGGAGTATGGCACAGAGCCCATGAGGGCTCCTTGCTTTGCCAAATGAGTGGAAAAGCAGCAGATCCTTAGCAATGATCTTTGATCCCTGGGTTTTTTTAAGAAAAAGTCCTTAAATAAATCAATTTGTGTGTAATTGATGGAGTTGTGTATCCTTTAATCCCCTGTAGCAGCGTTCTTTCCAGCAGAGCTTACAGTTTCCACATTTGACATTTTGCAAGCCAAGGAGTGGCTCCTCTCTTTCTGGATTTAAAACATGTTTTTTCTCTCTTAGTATTTTCACCTGGAAGGAAATGTCATATCAGCAATTCCCGAGGATTTATTTCAAAAGCTGCCTCATCTTGTCTGGCTGGATCTCCGGTATAACAAGATTAAAGCTCTTCCTCCTGGAATCGGTGACCACAGGTAAGATCACTGGTCATACAGATAATTTAATAACAATTGTATTTGTCTTCTATTCTCCTTACTGTAATTTCATTGTAGCAGTCAGACTTTTGTATGCGTTGGTTTGGTGTTGACCTCAGTGCCGGAGAGCAGTAAATAAGTTTAATTTTGTTTACTAAAACTCAGATGAACTGAAAGGTCCAATTAATATCACGTAGTGAATTTCTAAACTCTTTTAACTTCAGAAATGCATGCAAGACCTGTTGGTCTTTTCGTGTCAGTTTTGCACCATTTTCATTTTTATTGACTGTGGGTGGCTGTTTTTACAGTGTAGGTGAGGTAAAAACGAGGACCAACAGTTACAAACCTTGTGTCACTCCCAAGTGACAGTGAAGGACAGTTCAGCCAAAGCACGCTCCCCATTAATCTGGTTTTGGTGGTTGTCTGACATGGTGTTAACTGTTGGGAGGGTTAATGGGCTGCCACTGATGGGATGGAGGTGCGAGGAAGGAGGCACACCACGTTGCTGTGACCCTGAAAAGGGCGCTTGTTCTCTCATTGCCCTGATCTAACTTCTCACCAGTTCTTCTGATTGTCCTTGGACCATTCCTTGCTTCTGACTCCAGAAGTGGAAGACCACAAATCACAATATATGGTAATTAACGAGAACAAAGAAATTATTTTGTTACTGTAAAGGTAAAAAGAAAAAGAAGACCAGCAGACCAGCACAGGATGGTTTGCTTGTGTTTGTGGTTCTAAAAGAAACCTTTATGTGAAGAGTGAGCAAGGAGGCAACCCTTGAGCAGTATATGCTACAGAATTTTCCAAAAAAAACCCCAAAATCCAGAATATTTTGATGTCATCTTGTGATCGAAACAAGGTGCTTAAAGGTATTTTAAGATCGCTTGTTTATGAATCATTAGATATTCAACTTGTGATGAGAAAAATACGGTAAATGAAGGTTATGCCTCTAAAAATAGCTGGAAAATGTCAATGATGTTTTCAAATTTTTAAATACAGCTTTCAGAGCTTATTTTTAAATTGGACAGGACTGATAGTATTTTAATATGGTTTGTAAATTATATGATCATCATTGTCCAAGGGGTTGAAATCCTTTGAGATGCAGACATTCACTGTGTGCATCTTCCTTGAAAATAGTGCATCGGACATTAGTCCCTGTGTGGACTCTGCTTTATCTTGTTTGGATTTTTCCACTGAGTTCAAACAGCAGCTCAGCTTTTAGAAAACGCCCGTCAGAAGTGTTCTCTGAGTATTGCTTAGCTTTCTCAACATTATTATAGTTTCATTTTATCCTTATTACATGTTGGAGCGTTAGATATACTTTGTTTGGAAATTCTCTGAGCATCCTTACCTAGAAGCAGCCAAAAGCGTGGTTTTTCAGCAAAAGCAGAGACTCGCGGAAACACTGTGCCAGCTTGGGACCTGGCCGATGGACCGTTCAAGTTGTTTGTGAATCCGTTCACTGATGTTAGTGGATACGCTGGTAAGAGTTTCTCCAGGTCCAACCAAAACCTCGCCTCCGCTGTGGAAATGGTCTGCAGCCCGGCATGCAGGGAGGGAGAGCACCACTCCAGCAATTTTCTCTCTAGAAATCTGTGCAACGGCTGGGCAGGGATCAGCCAAGGGCAGGGATCAGCCAAGGGCACGTTCCACATCGTCGTTGCCGCAAAGGTTGCTTCAGGCAAGAGCTGGCAAGAACCAGCATCTGCCTCGGCGCAGGGGCTCGGCTCTCCCTGCGCGGGGCCACGGGCGCCCAGGGGTCCCGAGGCAGCGGGATCACCCCAGCGTAGCGGGGTGCCTCGGACAGTGGAGAAATGTGGGTGTCAGAGCCTGGAATCTCCTGCCGCTTTCACTTAGTTTTTTATTTTAAATGGAATTCTGCACTCAAAAATGCGACTGTGCATACGGTGCTTTCGGTTTCTGTCTGAACTGAAATGTATAAAATCCTGCCGCAGACGTTAATCCGGTGCCGAGCAGCTGCCAACGTGTTTGTTTGTTTTTCTTTCCTGGAGGTAAAGAAATATTATGACAGAAGCTACCAAGCTTGCAACGCTAGTAAATAAAAACCCATCAACTTTTCTGTCGGCGTGGTTTTTCAGTTGTGGTGCAGACAGCACCTCGTCTGTAGAACAGCATTTGATCTGATACGTTGCTGGATATTAAAAGCTATGTAAAAAAAAGCTATTAAAATGGAAAAATGAAGCAGTGAAAAATCAGGCAATAGGTAAAGTGTGGTTTCTGCCTGGTCTCCATTTCGTAGCCACCTGGGGGTTGGCGGCTGTGTGCGAGCAGGGGAAAACAAGACGACATCCCTGCGTGTGGCTGGAGCATCCCTGCATGTGGCTGGAACGTCCCTACCAGTGGCTGGAGTGTCCCTGCGTGTGGCTGGAGTGTCCCTGCGTGTGGCTGGAGTGTCCCTGCATGTGGCTGGAGTGTCCCTGCGTGTGGCTGGAGTGTCCCTGCATCCTCAACACCCAGCAGCACCGAGGCTCCCGTCAGAGACGCTTCAGACAACAGCATAGGCAACGGCCTGGGCATTTACTTGCTGAACAATACCAACTTTTTTCTGAGCATGGGCATACTGACGTTTTTTTCAGAAGCCTAGGATTCATCTAAAAGTTAACAGATTTTCAGAGACAGCAAAAAAATATCCTATATATGACGTAAGTGCCGTAAATGTTGCGTGTCAAGCTTCTAGGCAGCTTCCAAGAACGGGAACACTAGGCTTTAAAAAAAAAAAAAAATGAAGTTGACAAAATTAAATACAAATAGGGCATATTTCTTTCTAATCTCACTACCAAAAATGGCTGAGCAGTTTTAGCTCAAATGTAGCCTGAGGAATGCACTCAACCCAAACAGCTGGAGCTCAGCAAAATTATAAACAACTGAAAATGATGTGTTTATAATTGGAACAGTCAGTATCAGACTTTAAAGTGATAAGCAGACTTTGCAAAGAAAGATCAAATACTAAATATTGAAGTAGTGTGTAATAAATGGGCATAAATGCAGCCTTCAGATTCTCATACCAAACAGCTTTGGGGTGTGCTATTTTCCAGCGCTGATGTTGACGATGGAGACTCCCTTCTGGAGTCCTTTCTGTGGTAGGAAAAAAAAAGCAAGAAAAAAAATTAAGGAGGAAAAATATTCTTGTGTTTAATTACATGAACTTTGCTCTTACAGTTGGTACTGTTTTCTGTTTCATTGAAAAGGCAATTGAAAACTCTGCTGTTAGAAAGGAATCCTATAAAAGAACTACCCCCAGAGCTTGGTAAGTACTCGTTCTTTTTTGAAGATATCATAGACGGGTTTTGACACCTAGTGTTTACTTCTGCGGTTAGACTTTAAAATACTTTAGTAAATTAAAACCATATTTTAGGTAAGTACCACAAACACGTACTATGAGAGGGGGAGAAATTACCGCTTACAGTGGCCTCGGGCTGGAGCTGGGCTTGGTGACCTCTGCAGCCCTGCCGTGGCCCATCCGGCTGCCGCAGAGGAGTGGCTGGTAGCCCGAGCAGGGGAAGGACAGAGGGCATCAGTTCTTCCGTTCCTGCTTTGCCCGAGGCAGCCTGTTCCTGGAGTAACTCTGCTCTTCCCACCCTGAGCTGAGCGGTGACTGAATCTAAAAAATATTGTTTACTGATTTAAACATCCTTGTGTCTCTCGAAGTGGAACGGGCGCTGGTATGCTGGCCTTTCTGCAGTAAAGCTTGTTTCATGTGGTGCTGTTTTCTGGACAGACCCGACATCAGGACTCTGCTGCAATGCTTTGGTCGTTCCAGGTTTCCCAGATTGGTACTGAGATGAAGGAATTCCTGCCATGCGTGGCGTTTATCCGTTCCTCCTGGCTCTGTGGAGGATAGGTACCCAAAAAAGGATGCCAGCAGTCCTGCTGTGTTGGAGGTTTTGTTCAAGCCCCAGCAATTGGAAAAGAGTGCTGCAGGATTTCAGGGCAGGTTTTTCTGGGCAGCAGTGCGGGGATGGCAGATGGCTGGAGGCATTTGCAGAGGCTGGCTGCAGCCAGGCTCCCCAAAGCGGGGTGTGTGCTCGTGACGAGTGGTGCAGCGATACCCCGGCTGTGCAGGGGGGTCCACGCCAGGCCGCTCTGCTCTGCCAGCGCTGCTCGCAGGGCTTCCAGCATCGTTTGCCTTCATCACTTGCACACATCCACTCGGTATTGTTAGCAGGTGCAAGGATCCTGGATAAGGCTGGCAGGGTTGCTGTGCTGGGGTGATGCCATCCCTACCATATGCCTTACTTTGGATGATCTCTTCCCTTGGCAGAGCTTGCGTGTCCGTGGCATTGCCCCCTAGTAGTCATAGGTGCCACAGTTGTCACCGTGTAATATATGCACGTGTATATGTGCACACATGTCCTGCAGAACCATCCCTCTGCCCCACAGCAGCTGAGCTGCTTCAGACCTGGCTCCTTACGGAGTGCACGATGTGGGGCTTGGTCTGGAAGAGTGATTTGAACCTTGGCGGCAGGATGGTAGAGGTAACACAAGGATTTGCCTTAATCCAGGCTACTAAAGGCTCCTCGTTCCCCTGTGGCGGAGCTGTGCTTGTCAGGACTCCCAAGCACCCTGCACCCCAGGCTCCTCCAGCCACAGGGACCTGGGGAGAGCACCAAGCAGTCCACCTGGTAAGCTGGGAGAAAATCTGGGACCTGCACCTGTGGCATAGTGAGAGGTGGTCAAAATCTCATGTATTTTTACAAAACACTCATGTTCTGACAAGACAGCTTTTTCTGACACAATGGTGTTTCACGAGCTAATTCCCAGCCCGCTCGTCCTCCTGCCCTTCCCTGTTGCTCTCTTCCCTGTACACATGCCGTCGTAACCGCCGATATAAAGAAACCGAGTAGGAGCTAATGCTGAGAACTGGAGTTACCGTCCTGCAGCGCCCCTTCTGTGATGCTTTGTCTTCTCTTTCCTTAGTAAGCAGCACGCCAGTTGTGTGATGTTGGTATCATCAATACAGGGAAAAAAAAAAGTTTGCAATGAAAACTGAGATGAGTTTGGAGGATGATCCGTGATAACTCTGTCCCAGCGGTCAGTCTTCATTTCTTGGGTGTGGTTTGCACCTGGACCTGGAATGAATTTGCAGCGTTTGCCTTCATTCACTGAACTTGTTGTTGTTGTTGTTAAATGTTCAATGAACGAAGAATCTTTGGCAGGGGAGCAGGAGTCCGAATGGGAACAGAAGGGTTTTATTGCTCCCCCGGGGCTGTTCCTAGGGCGGTTATCCTGTGTAGAATTACCGTGTGTTCTGGGTGTGCTTCGAGATACAAACTCTGTTGCTAGCCAAAAAACGATCTCACTCGCCAGTGCACGGGCACTAGTTGGGCAGTGTTGTGGGGAACCTGGGCGACATGCTTCCAGGACTGCCGGTGGCCTGCTGGAGAAGCGGGGAGAGGTCCCTGGCTTTGGGTGAGTCGCTGAGCTCTGCTGTAAAACGGGGCTGGCGGTACGGTCACACAGCGACTCAAGCCCATTGCACAGGAGCTGCACCTACCGAAGAGCTCTCGAGAATGATTTAGGAGCAACTCTAAAGCACGAGGAGTCTCAGTAGGTGATGCAGTTTGAAAGGTAGGTGATGATTTTGGAAAGGATGCTGAAGGGCAGCGTGCCGGTTTGCCACCCCGCCAGACCCGCGGGTGACGGCAGTGCCTGTTGCCGCAGCCTGAGCCGCTGTAGCTGCCTGTCCTCTGGAACTCCCCCCTGCATCATCCTCAAACCCGAGTCGCTTTCAGCAGGATGAAAATAAGAGATTTCATTTTCCCAGTGCTGAAGTCATCTGTGTGATTCATTTTGATCACTTCTGTTTAAAAATAGATTCAATTTCTTCGTACTAAACTATTTTAAATCTAATTGTGTTCCCAAACAGTTCTTCACAAGGTGCATTTTCAAAGCATTTCTTCTGGTTAATAATATGGCTCTTCCATGTCTGCATTTGTATTTTATGATCATTTGAAGCAATTTTCTAATTTTCCAATCGTGACGGGGTGGAAGGCATTCTGGGAGCTGTAGCTCACTTGGCAAACTTTTGTTTCTGGATTGTTAGAATCCAGCCAGTTTGCCGAACCTCCCAGCTGCAGCGTTCCCTATCCCAACGCCGTACTGACAGCGATCGGTGTGGCTGCAGGGCGCTGGGAACGCTCCCTTGTTTGACAGAGATGCACTCCAGGGAAACAGCAAGATGCCTCTTCTGCAGCCAGCATCTGGTACCCGTGCGATGCAGATAAATTTTCATCTACGTGTTTCCCCGGGGATTTCAATGAATAATTTCTTCCATCCCGTTCCTCTTCAGCTCCTCTAACCCCGCGCAGCGGCAGTTTCAGGATAGTGATTCGGACAGTCCTGGGTTTCACTGGTTCTTGGTTTGAGGCTTCAGAGTAATAATTCTGATTAAAGTTAGAGAGTTTGGTGTGCGGGGGAAAAAATAACTTTTGAATGGTTTTGAGATTTGAGCTCAGTTTTCCGTAGCTCTCAAGTAGGTGTCTGCTTTGGGGTTGGGATGGCAAAACTCGGTTTTTATTATACTACAGATAAACAGTGAAAAATTGGAATGTGGTTGAAAAGAGAGAAGTTTTGGGTGCATTTGTTCTCCATTTCAGTGAAACTCGGACAAACCTACATTCCCTGGCAGTGCCGGGATGTCGCAGAGAGCCCCGGTGCAGCTGTGGTGCAGCTTTGTGTACCACCTGCCACGTGCACTGTCCTCTTGATGTGGGAAATCCATTCGCACCTGGGTCTTGAGTCTCTCTTCCAAGAGAAGGGACCCGGAGGGATCCAGCAGCTGTCCCCACCGTGGTCCCTGGAAACACTCCTCGGTGCAACCCCGCTTCCCGCAGAACCCTTGTACCTGCTCCAGCTGCTCGCTGCCTCCCTTGCTCTCCTGCTGGTTTTCGCTCTTTCCTTTTGACTGTACTTTGTCAGTGTCGCTGGAGCTGCCGTT
>WKFP01015292.1:515688-529318 GCA_011057875.1 Pterocles orientalis | reverse complement strand
TGCGTGTGGCTGGAGTGTCCCTGCATGTGGCTGGAGTGTCCCTGCATGTGGCTGGAGTGTCCCTGCATGTGGCTGGAGTGTCCCTGCATGTGGCTGGAGTGTCCCTACCAGTGGCTGGAGTGTCCCTGCATGTGGCTGGAGTGTCCCTACCAGTGGCTGGAGTGTCCCTGCATGTGGCTGGAGTGTCCCTACCAGTGGCTGGAGTGTCCCTGCATGTGGCTGGAGTGTCCCTACCAGTGGCTGGAGTGTCCCTGCGTGTGGCTGGAGTGTCCCTGCGTGTGGCTGGAGTGTCCCTGCGTGTGGCTGGAGTGTCCCTGCATGTGGCTGGAGCATCCCTGCATCCTCAACACCCAGCAGCACCGAGGCTCCCGTCAGAGACCCTTCAAACAGCAGCATAGGCAACAGCCTGGGCATTTACTTGCTGAACAATACCAACTTTTTTCTGAGCATGGGCATACTGACATTTTTTCAGAAGCCTAGGATTCGTCTAAAAGTTAACAGATTTTCAGAGACAGCAAAAAAATATCCTATATATGACATAAGTGCCGTAAATGTTGTGTGTGATCCATGTCAAGCTTCTAGGCAGCTTCCAAGAACGGGAACACTAGGCTTTAAAAAAAAAAAAATGAAGTTGACAAAATTAAATACAAATAGGGCATATTTCTTTCTAATTTCACTACCAAAAATGGCTGAGCAGTTTTAGCTCAAATGTAGCCTGAGGAATGCACTCAACCCAAACAGCTGGAGCTCAGCAAAATTATAAACAACTGAAAATGATGTGTTTATAATTGGAACAGTCAGTATCAGACTTTAAAGTGATAAGCAGGCTTTGCAAAGAAAGATCAAATACTAAATATTGAAGTAGTGTGTAATAAATGGGTGTAAATGCAGCCTTCAGATTCTCATACCAGACAGCTTTGGGGTGTGCTATTTTCCAGCGCTGATGTTGACAATGGAGAAGCGTGGATTTGCCTTCTGGAGTCCTTTCTGTGGTAGGAAAAAAAAAGCAAGAAAAAAATTAAGGAGGAAAAATATTCTTGTGTTTAATTACGTGAACTTTGCTCTTACAGTTGGTACTGTTTTCTGTTTCGTTGAAAAGGCAATTGAAAACTCTGCTGTTAGAAAGGAATCCTATAAAAGAGCTACCCCCAGAGCTTGGTAAGTACTCGTTCTTTTTTGAAGATATCATAGACGGGTTTTGACACCTAGTGTTTACTTCTGCAGTTAGAGTTTAAAATACTTTAGTAAATTAAAACCATATTTTAGGTAAGTACCACAAACACTTACTATGAGAGGGGGAGAAATTACCGCTTACAGTGGCCTCGGGCTGGAGCTGGGCTTGGTGACCTCTGCAGCCCTGCCGCGGCCCATCCGGCTGCCGCAGAGGAGTGGCTGGTAGCCCAGGCAGGGGAAGGACAGAGGGCATCAGTTCTTCCGTTCCTGCTTTGCCCGAGGCAGCCTGTTCCTGGAGTAACTCTGCTCTTCCCACCCTGAGCTGAGCGGTGACTGAATCTGAAAAATATTGTTTACTGATTTAAACATCCTTGTATCTCTCAAAGTGGAACGGGCGCTGGTATGCTGGCCTTTCTGCAGTAAAGCTTGTTTCATGTGGTGCTGTTTTCTGGACAGACCCGACATCAGGACTCTGCTGCAATGCTTTGGTCGTTCCAGGTTTCCCAGATTGGTACTGAGATGAAGGAATTCCTGCCATGCGTGGCGTTTATCCGTTCCTCCTGGCTCGGTGGATGATAGGTACCCAAAAAAGGATGCCAGCGGTCCTGCTGTGTTGGAGGTTTTGTTCAAGCCCCAGCAATTGGAAAAGAGCACTGCAGGATTTCAGGGCAGGTTTTTCTGGGCAGCAGTGCGGGGATGGCAGATGGCTGGAGGCATTTGCAGAGGCTGGCTGCAGCCAGGCTCCCCAAAGCGGGGTGTGTGCTCGTGACGAGTGGTGCAGCGATACCCCGGCTGTGCAGGGGGGTCCACGCCAGGCCGCTCTGCTCTGCCAGCGCTGCTCGCAGGGCTTCCAGCATCGTTTGCCTTCATCACTTGCACACATCCACTCGGTATTGTTAGCAGGTGCAAGGATCCTGGATAAGGCTGGCAGGGTTGCTGTGCTGGGGTGATGCCATCCCTACCATATGCCTTACTTTGGATGATCTCTTCCCTTGGCAGAGCTTGCGTGTCCGTGGCATTGCCCCCTAGTAGTCATAGGTGCCACAGTTGTCACCGTGTAATATATGCACGTGTGTATGTGCACACATGTCCTGCAGAACCGTCGCTCCCTCTGCCCCACAGCAGCTGAGCTGCTTCAGACCTGGCTCCTTACGGAGTGCACGATGTGGGGCTTGGTCTGGAAGAGTGATTTGAACCTTGGCGGCAGGATGGTAGAGGTAACACAAGGATTTGCCTTAATCCAGGCTACTAAAGGCTCCTCGTTCCCCTGTGGCAGAGCTGTGCTTGTCAGGACTCCCAAGCACCCTGCACCCCAGGCTCCTCCGGCCACAGGGACCTGGGGAGAGCACCAAGCAGTCCACCTGGTAAGCTGGGAGAAAATCTGGGACCTGCACCTGTGGCATAGTGAGAGGTGGTCAAAATCTCATGTATTTTTACAAACACTCATGTTCTGACAAGACAGCTTTTTCTGACACAATGGTGTTTCACGAGCTAATTCCCAGCCCGCTCGTCCTCCTGCCCTTCCCTGTTGCTCTCTTTCCTGTACACGTGCCATCGTAACCGCCGATATAAAGAAACCGAGTAGGAGCTGAGAACTGGAGTTACCATCCTGCAGCGCCTGTTCCGTGATGCTTTGTCTTCTCTTTCCTTAGTAAGCAGCACACCGGTTGTGTGATGTTGGTATCTTCAATACAGGGAAAAAAAAAAAGTTTGCAATGAAAACTGAGATGAGTTTGGAGGATGATCCGTGATAACTCTGTCCCAGCGGTCAGTTTTCATTTCTTGGGTGTGGGTTTGCACCTGGACCTGGAATGAATTTGCAGCGTTTGCAAATTCACTGGACTTGTTGTTGTTGTTGTTAAATGTTCAATGAACGAAGAATCTTTGGCAGGGGAGCAGGAGTCTGGATGGGAACAGAAGGGTTTTATTGCTCCCCCGGGGCTGTTCCTAGGGCGGTTATCCTGTGTAGGATTACCGTGTGTTCTGGGTGTGCTTCGAGATGCAAACTCTGGTGCTAGCCAAAAACGATCTCACACGCCAGTGCACGGGCACTAGTTGGGCAGTGTTGTGGGGAACCTGGGCGACATGCCTTCTGCTTCCAGGACTGCCGGTGGCCTGCTGGAGAAGCGGGGAGAGGTCCCTGGCTTTGGGTGAGTCGCTGAGCTCTGCTGTAAAACGGGGCTGGCGGTACGGTCACACAGCGACTCAAGCCCATTGCACAGGAGCTGCACCTACCGAACAGCTCTCGAGAATTATTTAGGAGCAACTCTAAAGCACGAGGAGTCTCAGTAGGTGATGCAGTTTGAAAGGTAGGTGATGATTTTGGAAAGGATGCTGAAGGGCAGCGTGCCGGTTTGCCACCCCGCCAGACCCGCGGGTGACGGCAGTGCCCGCTGCTGCAGCAGGAGCTGCCTGTCCTCTGGAACTCCCCCCTGCATCATCCTCAAACCCGAGTCACTTTCAGCAGGATGAAAAAAAAGAGATTTCATTTTCCCAGTGCTGAAGTCATCTGTGTGATTCATTTTGATCATTTCTGTTTAAAAATAGATTCAATTTCTTCGTACTAAACTATTTTAAATCTAATTGTGTTCCCAAACAGTTCTTCACAAGGTGCATTTTCAAAGCATTTCTTCTGGTTAATAATGTGGCTCTTCCGTGTCTGCATTTGTATTTTATGATCATTTGAAGCAATTTTCTAATTTTCCAATCGTGACGGGGTGGAAGGCATTCTGGGAGCTGTAGCTCACTTGGCAAACTTTTGTTTCTGGATTGTTAGAATCCAGCCAGTTTGCCGAACCTCCCAGCCGCAGCGTTCCTTATCCCAACGCCGTACTGACAGCGATCGGTGTGGCTGCAGGGCGCTGGGAACGCTTCCTTGTTTGACAGAGATGCACTCCAGGAAAACAGCAAGATGCCTCTTCTGCAGCCAGCATCTGGTACCCGTGCGATGAAGATAAATTTTCATCTCCGTGTTTCCCCGGGGATTTCAATGAATAATTTCTTCCATCCCGTTCCTCTTCAGCTCCTCTAACCCCCCGCAGCGGCAGTTTCAGGATAGGGATTCGGACAGTCCTGGGTTTCACTGGTTCTCAGTTTGAGTTCAGCTTCGGTAGGCTTCAGAGTAATAATTCTGATTAAAGTTAGGGAGTTTGGTGTGCGGGGGAAAAAATAACTTTTGAATGGTTTTGAGATTTGAGCTCAGTTTTCCGTAGCTCTCAAGTAGGTGTCTGCTTTGGGGTTGGGATGGCAAAACTCGGTTTTTATTATACTACAGATAAACAGTGAAAAATTGGAATGTGGTTGAAAAGAGAGAAGTTTTAGGTGCATTTGTTCTCCATTTCAGTGAAACTCGAACAAACCTGCGTTCCCTGGCAGTGCCGGGATGTCGCAGAGAGCCCCTGAGCAGCTGTGGTGCAGCTTTGTGTACCACCTGCCACGTGCACTGTCCTCTTGATGTGGGAAATCCATTCGCACCTGGGTCTTGAGTCTCTCTTCCAAGAGAAGGGACCGGGAGGGATCCAGCAGCTGTCCCCACCGTGGTCCCTGGAAACACTCCTTGGTGCAACCCCGCTTCCCGCAGAACCCTTGTACCTGCTCCAGCTGCTCGCTGCCTCCCTTGCTCTCCTGCTGGTTTTCGCTCTTTCCTTTTGACTGTACTTTGTCAGTGTCGCTGGAGCTGCCGTTTCCGGAGAAGGAATGTCAAACGGGGATGTTAATCACAGTGTGCAATTTGTTTTGCAACATTCCTTTCAGCTTTAATTACTGGTAATTTAAAATCAAATAGCTGTGCTGTTGGTAATGTATTTGCCATTTCTGCAAGAAAGGTTTTACAAAAACATTTAAAAGGAGCAAATCCACTATTTTGTACTCTAAGGAGTAACGCAGACAGGCACCGCCAGGACTTCAAGCAGTCAGCCTGCAGAAAGCGAGGCGGGTTGGACTGTACGGTCAGGCTGTGGATGGAGATTTAAAGTGTGGCTCCAGTAGCACAACACGAGAAACACCTTCTGGTGGCTAGACAGAGACAGTCTGTGGTGGTTTCAGTGCTGCGCTTCCTGAATGCATTGTGTGTCCATCCGAAACAGATGTCAGGACAAAACGTATCACCGTGCTTTTAGAGACCTGGTACGTTTATTTTTTTGAGAGATTTAACATTTCAACTGTTGTGTTTTTGTTTGAACTAAAACTGACTTGAAGTTTCATTTAATTCTGCAAATGTAGTTAGGAAGGGAAAATTGCTAATTTTGTTTTAGTTCTATGAAACATAATTTATAAATATAAATAATCAGCATAAATCTGATTTCTGAAATTGATTGTGCATATTTTGCAGTCCGTTCCCATTTCAGCAGACAGTAAGCAGGACATGACGGATGGTGGCCACCCTGCTAGTCCTCCTCTCTTTGCCTGGGTGACCTGTGCTGCGTGCACTTCTGCTCACGAGACGAGCCGGAGGCTGGGGCGGTCCTGCGAGGTGCACGCACTCGTTAGCCCTCGGGAGGCTCAGGATTTGTGGCTGTCCCCTGTTTGTCATCAGGAGATGGTTGCCCTTTGGCAAGGGTGGATGACGGTGGGGCTGGGCGGTGTAGACCAAATAGTTGCAGAAATAGAAAACCAGAACAATGCACTAGAAAGAAAAGAAGGAAAACTTTGGTTAAAATCTTTAATTCCTTTCATATGGAAAAATTAATGTAGGGTAAAAAAAATGATTTATCAACACCATGAATTCCATTCGTTTCTGAGTAAAAGCTCAAGAACAGCGGCTGGGGGATTGTACTGGTTAGCTAAACTGTAGTGAGAAAGTTCGTTTTGTCTAGACTAATCTTGAGTGGGGGAACAATTTCCTTAGAGAAACTAAATTGTTAAAAAAATTTTAAATATCAAACAACAAAAAAACCCCATGAAAAAATAGTAAAGCTCTTAAGCACCAGGAGAATTTAAGGGCAAAAAAAGGTAGAAGACGAAAAAGCATGCAGACAGCCACAACAAGAGCGACAGAATCTGTTTCGTACACATTCGGATGAAACATCTCAGAAACCAAAATGGAAAATACCTGAAGTCATCCCGGGGCGGAGCACGTGCCAGCTGCGTGCTGCAGAGCTGTGTTCCCGTGCTGGGAAGTGGCAGAAGCTCTCGACAGAAGAGATGATGGTCTTCGCGGTCCCTGCCGGCCCAGGCTGTTCTGTGACTCTGTGTTGGCTAAATTCTGTTGTTTCCGCAGGAAACCTGACTTCGTTGAGAGCCTTGAATCTGCGTCACTGTCCCCTGGAATTTCCCCCTCGAGGTGTCGTACAAAAGGGGTTAAAAGCCATCCTCTGCTTTCTTCGGGATCCTGGGAGTGGAAAGCGGCTCTGTAGGGAGCCAGCCGCTTCAGGTACGCTGGAGGTGGGTTTGTGTGCGTTTGCCGTGGCTGGTTTGGATGAAAGCCTGAACCAGGCAATGCCTTGGGGGCTTTGTCACTAACGGGGGCTGTCCAGCTTTGCATCTGAACGGGACATTGCCCGCTAGGATAAAGGAGGAAAACTAAATCCTTCCACGTTGCGATAAAAAATCAAACTGTGACTCTTAAACCCCTCAGTGGAGAAGAAGAGGGTGCATTGTGTAAGAGGAAGGCTCAGCCACAGGTGATGTGGTTAGAGAGGCAGGAGATGAAGTTTCAGCAGAGGCTGCTCTTCAGAACCAGCAGCGAAGCAGCACGGACAGAAGGTTGGGCCGTTCCGTTCCGATGGAAAACGGCTGATGCACGTGGCAGGCAGGTGATGGGACCAGCAGCGAGGGCTGCTCGGTGTGTTCCTTTACCGTGCTCCTCGCTCGCACCGGCACAGCGTGCGGGGCTCAGCTCTGGGCTGACAGCGGTTTGCCTGACTGTGTTTTTGGAGACGTGCAGACGATGCAAACAGGCTGTCTGCTTGTTGTCTCTTTATCTGGCTGCATGAGGTGGAGCAGCATTATTTTCCAGAGATCGCTGTCTGCACTCAGCAGCAGCAATTCGGAATTAATTCCAGCTGATCGCTCTTCAAGTGAACACGTGAAGTGAGTTTTGTTTGGAAATCAGCAGAGCAGTTCCTGACAATAGGGGTTTGTGTTGTAAGGTGGGTTGTTCCCGCTGGTTTTCCAAGGTCCCTTGCACACTTGCTGTACACTTCCCCTCAAAATAACGAGCAATAGACTTGAAACACTCTACATATTTCTTTTGGCTTTTGACTCCCCTTCAGTGGCACACAATCTTCAAAACAGTGAGGATTGTGTTAGTATTCTTCAAAATAGCAAATCAAAAGCATTTTTTCTGCTGATTTTTGTCTGCATAAGGATGTGAGATTGCGTTCTCTTCTACTTAATTCAGACTCAACAGATTAGAATGAGAATCTAGTTAGGAATTATGCTCTGGAACAGCGTTGTAGCTTAGTTGTGTTACCATGTTTAATGTTAGTTTAGATAGTGGTGTATTTAAAGAAAAATAAACCCATGGGCTTTAATATTTAGAATCTGTGGGCATGCACATGAAGTTTGGGAACCTTCTGTAATGTGCAGAGTTCTCTGCTCCCTCCCACGTGGCCCATCTGCTCGCGTTGGATGCCAGCAGCGTGTAAGGAGTAGTGGATCCATACTGCATGCAGAGAGGGTGACAGCGTGTACCTTGGAATGATGCTTTTCCTCTGAAGTGTGGGCAGCAGAGGGAGGTGACATCCAGAGCGTTGCTTCTCGAGGCTTCAGGGAACCTCCTGAGCCTGTAGCTCGTACAGAACCAGACCCTTCTGTCTCCCTGAGTGATCCCGTGGCTCCGTGGCCTCTCCACGCGCAGCCAGAGGCCAGCTGCGATGCGCCGAGCTGTCGGAGTTGCTGTTGGGGCAGCAGCAGGTCTGGGGCACAGAGCTGCCCAAGAGGAGGGTGATGCTGTGGGGTCAGTGCTGCTGAGCCTGGCGCTTCTGGGGCACCCCAGTACCTTACTGGTGACTGTGGTTTGTGCGCTTCGGTGTAAGGCACGCTTTGGAGCGCGGTGTAGATTGACCCTAGAACTGATCATCGTCGTGCAAGGACCAGAGTTGAGCGGTGTGTGCAGATTGGAGGCTGTAAAGGTGTGAGTTGAAGCTAAACCTGCGTGAGCTGAGGAGCCCTGGGCTGGAGGGCAAGGAGTGCTGAGCCTTCACCGGTGCTCTGCTCCCATCGCTGCACATTACGTATCTGAATTGATGATGGTGAGAGATCCTTCCTGTTTTGACTCACAGATTGCATTTGGGCACTTGGAGTATGTTAATGATTATTGTATCTGTTTGCTTTGCCTTTTTACTTCCTCCAATACATGGAACTTATTTTTAACTCCCGTTCATCACGCAGAGCACTCTATCTTTAATTCAGCCATACCCAGTTCGTGTAATACCTAATTATACCCAGATCTGCATTGGCAGGCTATCAATGCTGCAGAAAACGAGAGAAAACCGTAGGGTTTTATACAGCTTAACGCAATCCTTATATGTGCATGCATTACGGGAGGCTTCATTTCCCCTCTGTTTTTTTCCTCAAAGCAGAGATCCCAGTACAAAGCTGGGATTTTCCACTTTTGCGTCCCGCCCTGTTTCAGAATTCCCTGTTGTTGTCTCTGCCGCGGCCGTTTTTAAACCCTGCGGTAGGCTCTCCGTTGAGCTGCAGGGGTCTTGGGTCAGCCCTGCACGAGGCAGGGGCTCCGGCAGCGACCTGGAGCTGTGCTCTTTGGGTCTCACGTGTCCGTGGTAAAGGCAAAAGGGACCTTCAGCGGGTAAGACGATGGATGCTATGCTCAGAGCTTGGTTCCTGCTGGGCATCGAGGACACGTGGCTCTTACGCTCGGTGTAAGTCAGAGGCATTAAGCACCTAACAGAAATGACTGGATCAGCTGTAGTGGAATTGCTAAAAAGCTGGGTGAAGAGTTTAGCAACTTACGAGATGGATAAATTGTCCGTCAGAAGGAAGCCCCTGTTCTGCTCACACTCCTCAGCGGGCTGGTGGCTCCGTCCAGAGCACAGGTGGCTTTGAACTTGTGGAGAACCTCTGAGAATAAAATATGTGTGAAAAGAAAAAAAGACCAACAAATCCCACTTTTGTGGGTGATTGACACCCTCTAAACGCTGTGTTTTGCTGGGAGAAAGTCTGGCTGAATGGGTAGGTGGGCTTACCGTGATGTCCCTTGAACCCCAGCAGAGATGCCGCCTGTCGAAAAGCTGGACTTGAGCGAACTCCTGCGCTCCAGTGTGGATTTGTTGGACGAGTGGCCTAACGAAGAGGAAAAACTAAGATTTCAGAAGCTGAAAGAAGAAATGACGAAAGGTGAAGAAGGAGAATTTCTTGCTGGCGAACGCGTGGGTGCGATCCGTGGTTCCACCGGAGCCGGGCAGCAGCACGGAGGGAGCAGACAGATCCTCTGCGAGTCGGCCGGGCTTTGCAGGTGACTGAGCATCGTGCAGGTGCTGGAAAGCTCTGTGTTCCTGCTGGAAAATACAAACGCATCTTCATGTGGATCCTTGTACTCAGTGTCAAATACGTATTTGATGACTAAATGGTATTTTTGACATAAGTATGTAGAATACAAAATAACTTTTATATTTTCTATGATTTTAAGTATTTTTTTCTCTAAAATTAAAAGTCTTTTATGTTTTCTCATTTACTTCCTTTTTTATTCCTATTTTGATAATTGTACTCTTGAATGTCCGGATTAATTCTAGTGAAAAACAGTATAATTTTAGAATCCTGAATAACAAAGGTAGCTTTTCATGTCCAGTATATGCAGCATGATAGATAAGTGTAGATACAAGTTCATATGTTAAATTCCTTTGCATTTGCATACAAAGCATTTAATAAATGCTTCATTTGTCATATTTCACAATATGCAAAGAATGCAAACTCTGTTTGGGAGAATTTGTCAGTGAACCCTTTCTGAAAAATGGAGATGCCCTTTTGTGTAAAGGAGAGAATAAACACACTAGAAATGTTCTTAATTTTATTTTTTGTCGATATTTACCATGATATCAATGACTTTTCCCCCAATATTCATGAATGTTTTTATTGTTACTTAAGAATTTTCTCAACAGTAGTTTTTAATGAGCTGATGATTTTTTTTTTAATCTTGACTGTTTAAGTTTCGTATTTCAAACAAAAGTAGAAAGAGATTTTTATATTTCCTGGGAGTTTTCTTTCCCTCCTCGCCCTGTGATGTTTGCCTCTCTCCATCTCACTTCTGGAGAACTTAAATACCATATACTGGCATGGAGGGGATGGGGGGATCTCCAATAATCGACAATTTATTGATTTGGGAGATTCGAGGGGTTTTTTGTTTTGCAGTACGAGCAGTATAGAGAAAATCTTGCAGAATTCACGGTTTGTCCTTAGGTTTTGTCCCTCACAGCCCAACCTAGGGCTCGCAGTGGGTTTTATGAAATAATTCATTTGGTAAATTACTTAAACATGGGATTTTTTACTTGAAATATTTTAATACTTACATGGGAATGAAGCAGATTGCTCATGCAGGGTAACTAGATAAAAAATTGCATTTTGAGTGTGTCCGTTTGCAAAGGGGGATGGATGTCTGCACAGAGGTGAGCTGATTGAGTGTCTCTCCTGGCACAGGACAGTTCGGGCACAGCGAGCTGAGAAGTGCCGGTCGGTACCGGGAAAGGCGCTGAAGGAGGAACAAGCTTTACCTGAGCCAAGGAAAAAGCAAGTATTGCTTCTCAACAGATTGCCTAGTTCACTGTTTGTAAGGAAAGAAGTGATTTCAAATATTTTTACTGCGAGTGGAAATGTGAAGAGTGCTTTTCTCACAGAACACAGCGCTCAAGGCAGCGAGAAAGGTGACTTACCGTGCTTCTGACCAGTTCCTGTTCCAACTGAGCAGAAATAAATCCTTTCCAGCTCGTTCACACTTTGTGTGTCACATTCCACGTAAACTTAGATTTGTCTTTGCTGACAGGAGGCTGCAGCTAGAGGGCAGACTGCATCTGACATAAAAATGGGATATATCCAGGGTATAAAAAGTGTCTGTATTGGACACTTTCTGCTAAAAGCGCTTGCCTGTATCTCTGTATTTTCCCACTATATGCGTCCGTTGGGGCTGCTGTTCAGACATCGATCCGCTTATTACAGCCTAGACCTGAGAAATTAGATGCAATGTTAGTCCCAACTTCTCTCACCTTCCTTTGGTCAGTGGCCCTCGGTATTTTGTTTCTCTTTCTTAGGAAGTGTTTTGTTCAGCTCTAAGTGGCTAAATGTGGGAACAGGAGCAGTGACATCTCTTCAGCTGTGCCTTGAGGGGTTTAATAAAAATTAACTTTTTCAGCAATAAAGAAATGCTTCAGAAATGGTGCAGGCAAGCGAAGCTGATGGAAGGGAAGAAGGAGGCGGTTGGATTTTCACCTACCAATGCAGACACGGTATGTAACAGGAACCTGCAAGGCAGGGCACTGGAAAAAACAATCCGTTAATGATACCCTTGGGTTTGTTTTCTTTATAACCCGTATAGTTAAATATAAAATTTAAAAAGAGCAAACCAGGATGTTAAATGCCAGCACTGGCGGTGGCGTTGCAGACCCTGGCTCCAGGGTCCCCGTGGGCTGTGGGTCCTGCGGGAAGCGCTGCAGCCCCACGTGCAGCGTGGGAGTTGCCAGATCCTCCAAACTGCCATCCAGGATCTGTGGTGGCCGCGGTGATCAGGCTGCTCGGAGGCGTTAAAACAGAAGGGCGTATGTTGAAATATGATTTTTTTTTAATTATTGAACGCCTCCCGTATGAGGTGTTGCCTCTGCCAAACTGAATTTGAAGTCAGCTGGATTTTCTGGTTCCTCCAGGAATTTGTCAATGCTGGCAGACGAGAGGAGGGGACCGCGCTTCTGGTTCTTTCTGAACATATATCAAAGGTCTGAAAAGTTGTGTTTTTTTTTTTTTTCCCCCAAAGTAACAAACATTAAAAGAAAAATCTCAAAAAATTATCCAGTTAGTTTTGCCATTAGGTTCTCATGGCTTATAACAGAGCATTGCCAAGGATGAGATGCTGACAATGAGCACACGTAACTCCAGCTGCTGAGAGAGGTCTGCCCTTGCCGTGAAGAATTCTTTCATCTCAGTTTCGTGATTGCTGGGCATACTACTGCTAACCTTGGAAATGCAGAAACGCACCCAAATTCTTGTCAAATACCCGTAGGTTTTCAGTTAAAACTAGTTATATCCCTCGGTGATGAAAGGGGATTTGTACAGGTTTAGTGGCACATTTTACAGATATCTGGTATAACAGATTACAGCTTTTCTAGAAATGGAGGAAAAACTGCAACATCTGACACAACCAAACAATTTTTTTTTTTTTGTGTAGTTTAAAACCAAAGCAGCCGCACTGCCGGCTTACTAGTTTTTTTACTGTTTTTTTTTTTTTTTTTTAAACTTGGTTTTTTGAAACTAAGCTAAATTCTGTTACTAAATGCATCAGTGCTTGGAGAAGCGTCTTTCTGAGCAGCAGTTTACCAACCAGGAGGTTACCCAGGTTACACAGCCTGGGCTCCCCGTGTGTCGATAAAGGCAGGCAGCAGCCGTCGGTGGTCGGGGTCGTGTTCCCTTTCCGCTGGCTGTGCAGGAGCCTGGGCTCTGCCTCGGGCAGTTATTCACGTTCATACAGCCCGCTTTCCCCTTCCTGCTCACCCGCAGTGTGACATTTTCCGCCAGTCGAACGGTATTTCTTCATCCTGGCGTGAAGCAGGCTGTGCGAGAAGAGAGGGAACAGAGCTGAACACACAGACGGGTTTTTACTGAGACGCCCCGAGAGCTTTCCTGGCGGGCAGCAGCTCCCGGGGGTTCCTCTTGCCTTGCCGGAGCCGAGCAGGCTGCTTTCCCTCTGGACGAGGGGTTTTGTTTTGGGCAAGCTGACGGTTGGTTTTCGGACTAGCGGTTAGCATAGAGCAGAACTGAATTCTGATTGCCAAGAGAAGCAGTAAGGATGTTGTTACGTGATACATTTAAATATTCCTCATTTCTCTATGTTCCCCCATAAATAAATGGGGAGAAATGGAAAACAACGCTTGAATTTCTCTGTAAAAGGGTTTTTCTTCTTTAAAAAAAAAAAAAACAAGACAAAATGAACATATCTAGGTTCTTACGATGATCCAAGTGATGCAGATGCACCGTGATAACAAACGTTCGGTGTTCTTGGAGGTGATGCTGCGTGTGCACGTGTTGGACACGGGATGGCACCACAGGACCACGTACGCTCGTGTTCCTACAGCTTACATCAACACCTAATAAATACTGAAATTAGTAAGAGATTTGCAACACGTTCTCATATTTTTATAGTTACAATCCTTAATTTCTGCTCTCGTGTTTAGACTGTTTCTTTTTTCTCTGATCGTCTTGTTAGAAGCAGTTTCCATCTTCCTTGAGTGTTACAGAAAATATGATTTTATTTAACCCTCAAGATTTTAGTTTTCAAATTGTTCTTGTTGGAATGGGG
>WKFP01015292.1:494422-512318 GCA_011057875.1 Pterocles orientalis | reverse complement strand
GGGGGTGGGATGCTGGGGCAGTGTGCTCCTGCCTGGCTTGGACTGGAACGGGGAGGGCGGAAAGAAGGGGTTTGCTGATGCGGTTTAACCGGGGAGCAGGGCAGCTGCCCCGTCTCCTCCCGCCTGCCCCAGTAATTATCGTCTCTGATGACCAGGCTTTTGTGGTGAAAGGTGAGCCGTAGGGTGGGTTACACAGGGGTGGGATTGCTGCCCCACTTGTCGCCTTGGAAGAGGCTGAAATCTTTGAGCAGGGTGGTTTCGTAGCTCGTTGGTACGGCAGTGCTGCTTCGGGTAGAGAAACGTGGAGAAAAGCAGTTCAGCTTCTGGGTGCCGCCAGCACTGTGTTTTAACCGTCGTTTTAGGGCCGTGATGGAGCAGGAGCACGTCCCGCCTGTCTCTCCAGGAGCCTTGTGTACAGGTCTGCTCAGCGTCCACGAGTCTCTTGCGGCACTGGGAGGAGAGCCTCTCGGGGGGCCGGCGGTCTCCCCGCCTCGGGTGTCGTACAGAACTTGGACACAGAGCAGCTGCTGGGGACATGTCCCATCCGTGGTGGTCCCAAGCGGTGGCTGTGGCAGCCTGTGGTGACCGAGCTGTGGCCTCTGGTTGTGGCTGGTCAGCGGGAAGGAAATGTACGTGGGACGAGCGCCAGCTCCCGGTGGGACATGGGGGGAGTGTGGGGAGTGGGCTGAAAGCACCCTCCCCTCCGCAGTGACCCAAAATCTGGGCTGTGGAGGGAAAGGAGATCTCACCCGCCACGTTCGCAGCGGAGAGCGGGGTCAGTGTGCCGGTGGCTGGAGGGTGCAAGCCGGGATGTGTCCCAAAGGCAGGAGGAATTTGTCACCTTGGTGCTGATCTCGGAAAGCCCCGAAGCAAAGATGTGGCAGAGAGAGGAGGGGGGCATGGGGGTGGTGGGATGGGACTGGAGGGGAGCACCAGGGTGGGCTGTTCTGCCTGCGCTGGAAGAGGGGAGAACCCCAAAAGAAAGAGAGGGGAAGCCTGTGTGGTGGCTCTTTGGCTCACTTCTGTGTGTTAGGTTGGTTTTAGCGTTTTCTGTGTTATTTCTCCTAAAATGTAGCAGCTGACGTGGGGAGTTGGGCCGGAGGCAGCTGCAGCCCCAGCGCCCAGCCAGCCGGGGGTCCCGCTCTGCCCAGGTCCTGCCGTCGGGCTCCGTTACTTTAGCCGCAAAGCAGCAGGCGCGGGTTTGAACCCAAAACCACCTGCCGGGGTTTGCGGGGGCTCAGCCTGCAGGCAGCTCGCGTGGGAGGCGGGAGTGGCTGTGGGCAGGAGCCTGCCTGAAGTCTGTCTGCTTCCTGCCTGCCTTCTGCCTGCCTGCTTCCTCTCTGCCTGCAGCCTGCCTGCACCCTGCCTGCCTGCAGCCCTGCGTCTGCCTGCTTCCTGCCTGTACCTGCCTGCTGCTTCCCTGCTGCCCTGCCTGCAGCCCTGCGCCTTTGGGAGCAGTGGGATGTGGTTAAAAACTGACTTTTCCAATACCTGTGGAATTGTTTGAAGAAAAAAATGGTTATTGGCTCCTGCGGGCACCCCTTTGTGACCCAGCCTGGGCGGTGCATGCAGCAGGCAGCAGAACTCGGGGCAGTTACCTGCTCTCCTAAACCCCCTCTTGGAGAGCTGTATACGGGTGGGGGGACTGGAGTGCATTCTGACTGCAGTTGCAGCGTTTTTGATAACCAGACCTGGCAATTTTGTTGCAACTTAACTTATAATCAGTTATTTTGTAATTATGCGTGAGTATCAATGGGAGGACAGTGTCTTCTGTTCCAGGCAGAGGCTGGACTGTGGTGACTCGGTCCCTTTGGCTGCATCCCCGGGGGGGGTTACAAACAGGGTGAAATCGCATTTTGCAGCGTTTCCTTGTGATACGTGCACTCCTGCCCCTAACCCACAAACTGGAGGACCTGTTTCTTAGTGGAGTGGTTTAAACGTGCAGAATCAATAGCGACAGGCAGCAGAGGTACGTTAACTACATCCAGATTTGTGCAGGAAAGCCTGGGGGCTGTCGGGGAGGCTGGTGAAATTGATATTTCTCCTCATGTTAAAGTGAATTTCTGGAGAGTGAAGCGTGTCAGACGGGACGTTTCTTGTTCTGCAGCGGGTGGAGAGACGCCGGAGTGAAATCCTCTTACCCGGAGCTGTGGAAGGTGGCCTCAGGCTGGGCCAGGGGGTGGCAGCGGGGGCACCGGGGGCTGCGGGCATGGCAGCTGGGCAGCGCTCTCCGAGGGTAGGATTTACCCGCTCTTAAGTTGTTTTTCCCAGGGCTGGAGGAGCCTGGAGCAGCTCGGTTGTTCCCCAGCGGCAGTACGTGGTGTGGGGGATGCAGGAACCGAAAGCAGCCTTGGGTGTCGGCGGTTGTTCCCCGTGCCAAAGGGGCGCTGGGGTGATGGGACAGGAGATGCTCCGCGCGGCTTCCCGAAGCCGTGTGCCCTCCGGGGTGCCTGGGCGGTGGGGCTGGGGTGCACGCGGTCTGGTGGGGGTGGGCGAGAGGGCAGGACTCTTCCTGCCTCTGCCCAGAACCGGCCTGGCGGGCAGACTGGGACAGGGATGATTCCTCGGAAAAACTGCTCGCTTTGCCTTCGGAGGCCCTTCCAGTAGGATGGGGAGGAACAGGCGGCCCCTCGGGAGCAAGTGCCTGGGCTGTGGCGGCGTGCTGGGACACCCACACAGTGACCTCGCGCGAGGGGGACGTGCGCAGGTTCCTTGTGTCCTGGCTGGAGCCCACGGAGCTGGGGGGCTGCAGTTACCATGGGCAGCGGGCACAGGTACCCAAGCACGGGCACGATCGTTTCTTGCCCCATTGTGCTCCCTGGACAGTGACTCACACGCTGCCAGGAGCCTGGGGTCTGCGGGAGCGGGGTCCTGCTGCAGGGGGGCTGTTCCAAACCCAACGGGGTCATGACGTGCTGATGCATTGACTTGACAAGTGTCCAGCATCCTGTGAAGTTAACCTTCAAACGCTTTGCTTCTGCCAGGCGAGAAGCTCTGTGCCACGCCGGTCCCTGGGGAGGGAGGTGGGTTTGGTGGACCTGCCTGCCCAGAGTCTGCTGGCGAGAGCAGAGGGATCAGGGCTTGTACAGTTTTCTGGTGTGACCAAATGAGAGGATCTCATTGCATAAAGCAACCAAAATTTATAGCCAGAGCTTCTGAAATGATCTAACGAGCAGTGCTGACGTCTCTGGCTGTACAGACTGTTCTAGCTTTCCTGGTTGTCGTTTGAAAGACACCTACATTCTACATTCTCAGTTGTCTCTGTTTAAAGAAACAAAACAAAACCAAAACTCAAAACATTTTGTTCCAATTTATGCGGGTTCAACAGCGCAATCCCCTTGACTCACTGGCATTCAAACTTGGAACTTCCCAGTTAAACGGAACCATCATCTGGACAGCACGTTCCTGCGCTCTTACTCTTTGAATAGTGGGAGAGTCTGGATAACTCGGGGATCCTCTTGATTTCAGTTAGAGAAAGGCAGTGGCTCGGTACCAGAATCAGACCAATTCCTGCTTGCTTAGTTTATGCGAGCTTTATTTTTGAGTTGCTGGGAGTCTTCATGGAAATCAGGTGAGAGCGGCACAGTCTGTCCTTGTCTGAGAAGGTGGATCAGGGCCACACTGACGGGCTCCATGTTCCCCGTTCTCCCGTGATCACGTACAAATCCCTTCTCGTTCCGGATCTGGGGTGGTACGTGGACCTTGGTAACGCTGCTTCTGCTGATGCTGCTGACGGGGAGCGATGCTTTTGGGATCCTTCCCGCAGCCAGGCGACGTGGCCGAGGGCAGAGCAGGGGAAGGCATGGGCAGCCGGCGTGCCTGGGCAGAGGGGGGAGCCCCCACTCCATCGGCGGTCCCGCGGCGGTGATGTGGTGCTTCGCTGGATACGGGGACGTGTGGCTGGGTGGATGCCTGCGGCTTCTCTTGGGTGCCCTTCTGCAGCGGTTGCCAGAGTCCTTCTCTCTGTGACGCCACCAAGAAGCTGCTCTCTTGCTGGTTGTTGGAAGAAAAACGATGGCTAGCGAGGAGGACGTGGGGAACGTAGCATCCTAAACTGAAACTGGTGCTTGTCTGTAGCTGTCCTCCGTCTCCTGGTGGCTTCTTCATGGCTCGCCCATGCAGCATTTTGTTACTAAGAAAGCTGAAGCGCTTCCCTGGTGGTGCACGCTCTACAGAGGCATCTCTGGACAGCCGAGGCGGCGAGCATTGCCCATTCTGTTCAGGGCAAATATTTGTCCAAGTGCTGTGTTAGCATAATATTTCTAATGTCAGGCCAAGGGCATACGTTCTGGTGCAGAAGCCCAGAGACGTGAGTTGCGGTTGTGTGTTTCAGAGGATTCGCTCTTGCCACTGTCTGAGCAAGATGTTGTGTCCAGCCTTCGGTAACCTGCGGGGGGACTCGGCACTGGGCAGTAGCACGTCAGCATTCCTCATCTTGCTGTCCTGAAGCAGCAGTGGATTCCTGAATGAACAAATAAAGTCGTGTATGGAGGGACCGAGGCCAGAGGGGCAGAGCTGGGTACTGGTGGAGCTGTGGCCTGAAAGTGCAGCTTACCCATCCGCGTCAAGGTGTTCAGACGTTGGGCGAGAAGCTGAAGAATCACAGGTGCAGTGTGAAGGAAGGCGGTTTAGTAGCTCCCAGGAGGCTTGCGTGGTCTGCATCAGAGCCCTCTGCGCGGATTTACGAGCCTGCTGATAAACTGCTTTGCGTGATAAAACTTCCTGGGGCAAAACTTTGTCCAAAGAACTCATGGAGATGGAGATTCTGATCTCCGTGCCTTTTCTGCCAGAAGAGTAGGACACTTTTCTGAAATTTTGAACTGCTGTTATTTTTCTGGGGGGCAGAATGGGCGGCCTTGTCTTAAAAGTCAAGGGAAAATCTGTTCCTAGCATGTGGAAGTTGTGGGAGGGGTTTTGGGGGGGAGGTTGTTTGTTTGTTTTTAAAGAACCTAGCATGTTTGTTGTCTTCCCCGAGAAGCACTGTTCAAACATCCTGACTCTGTCTCTTTCCCTGTCTTCTCACCCGTTCCAGGTCCGGACTGTTTTGTCTCCCATCCTCCTTTCCCAAGCCCGAGGACCCTCCGGCTGCCGCTCACGCTAACGGAGTTGCCGATGGTGGAGATGCCACGCAGGGTGACCCGGAGCCGCAGCCCGCTGGGGAAAAGCCTCCCAAAGGAAACGGTGACGAGCAAGTGCCCCCGCTCCTGCCTCCCCCGCCGCCAGGCAGCCTCCCTCCTTACCCCCCGTACTTCGAGGGAGCTCCCTTTCCCCGCCCGCTGTGGCTGCGGCACACGTACAACCAGTGGGTTCCCCAGCCACCCCCACGGACTATAAAGAGGACGAGGAGGCGTTTGTCCCGGAACAGAGACCCGGGAAGGCTCATCATGAGCACCATCAGGCTGCGGCCAAGGCAGGTGCTGTGCGAGAAATGTAAAAACACGCTGAACCCCGAGGATGCGGGCACGGCCAGGCAGAACGCTAAAACCAGGAGGAAGCTGAGCATTCAGGACAAAGAGCAGAAAAAGCACAGTGACTCCGACTACGCGGAGAAAAGGAACAAGCGAGAAAAGAGAGAGGATGACAAGTTTTCTGGGGAACTTGTACATCGAACGCCAGTTATAAAAATATCCTACAGCACCCCACAGGGGAAGGGCGAAGTCGTAAAAATCCCTTCCCGGGTGCACGGCTCAGTCAAACCGTTTTGTCCAGAGCGAATGTTGCAGAACGGAGGGGAGGACCAAGAGGAGACCGGAGACTCGGAACGGTGTCGTGAAACCAAATGTTTGATGGACAAGTCGGCAGGCGGCCAGCTTGCTTCCATTCCAAAACTGAAGCTCACGCGGCCGGCGCATTCCAGCGCCGATGTCCCACCCCCAAAGATACGGCTGAAGCCCCATCGCATCAATGATGGGCAGAGTGTTTCGATTTATAAGGCAGAGCTTATCGACGAAATAAATGTCCTTCAGAACAGCAGGGAGTCCAATCCTGGCACATTTTACAACGATGAGTCCACAGACAGGAGTTTAGCTGAGATGTCTTCGGGGAGTTCAGGTGAAGATGATGACTTTAAAAGATTTCCCCAGGGTAAAGATGGACACGATAACTTGGCTTTCCTTATGAATTATCGTAAAAGAAAAGCAGATTCTTCTAGCTTATCGGTGTGTAGTAATGACAGCCTAGACGAGTCCAAGTCTTCTAGTTCAGAAGTAACATCACCAGAAATGTGTGACTTTTTGCCTGGTGATGATGCGTCCGTCTCTTCATCTTCAAAAGATGAGCGTAAAATTGTGCCGCCGCTGACGGTCAGACTGCATACCCAAAGCGTGTCTAAATGTGTCACAGAAGATGGAAGAACTGTTTCGGTGGGGGATATTGTTTGGGGTAAAATTCATGGTTTTCCGTGGTGGCCAGCACGTGTTCTTGACATAAACCTGAGCCAGAAGGAAAATGGGGAACCTTCGTGGCGAGAAGCTAAAGTATCATGGTTTGGTTCTCCAACGACTTCATTCTTATCTGTTTCAAAACTCTCCCCTTTCTCTGAATTTTTCAAACTGAGGTTTAATCGCAAGAAGAAAGGGATGTATCGGAAAGCTATCACAGAAGCTGCGAAGGCAGTAGAGCACCTGACTCCGGAAATAAGAGATCTCTTAACGCAGTTCGAGACATAACTTTGCCTCCAGTACCAGGTGAGTGCTCTCTGCGCTAATGCTTCCCCAAAAAAACTTCTCTGTGTTTTTTAACCTACGTTGTTTGCATTTGTTTTTCCTTAAAAACTGAGGTGGACAGTGGTTAAGCTCAAACGCGTGGCTGAGTTGGCGGTGGTGATTTCAGAGGTGGTGGGGGGACCATGGGACCCGGAGCCCCTGCTCTCAGAGGGCAGTGCGAAGCCGTTCGTGAGCATCGCTTGCTCCTAGAGCTGATGCGATTGCAGTCACGTATTAGCACCGTTCACGCCTGGGATGTGGCGAGTGTCGAGGGAACTTCATCTGCGTCAGAACCAATCCTGTGTGGCTGGAGGGCTCGCAGCTCCTAGACTTGAAGCTTCTTTGAAATATCTCATGGTTCAAAGAGCTAAAACTCTTACGGGAATGGAGATGATATTTCTCGTGCGTAGGTACCGATGCCCAGCAGCTCCCCGCGACAGCTCCGGGCTCTCCAAGGCCCTTTGCTGCCCTGCAGGTCTCTGACCCCTCTGCTGTGGGTTCCTTACGAAGACACTTCGTGGCTCTCCAGAATGATTGCACCAAAAACCATCTTTACCTGGGGAGCGGTATTTCAGCATTTCTGACAGCACTTGGGGTTTGGCTTGGGTCTGAAATGTTGGTGCGTTGCTGGGGGACAGCCTGTATCATCAAATTAAATTATTTCAGGCTTCACCGGCAACCTCTTTGAGGATGTAAGGTGGGAGCACAAACCTGGGAGCTGGCTCTCCGTAACGCCTCCACGTTTTGCTTTTACTGGTCGCAAGCGCGGAGGGGGATGGGACTCTCTTTCTCATCAAACAGTCGAAACTTTGCCCAGGATGAGAATTTGGTACCTAAAAATACAGGGTGCGGTGCGGCTGGGAATAGAAATACCATCTGTCATTGCAGTCGATGCTCCCGCGCTCACTGAAATCCGTGGGAAAACTCCAGCAGCTTGAACATCATCTCGGATTGTTCCCCAGCCTTCCAGTCATCGCTGTCTGGAGCAGACCTGAGCGGTGATGCTGCGAAACACGGGGAGGGGTTAACTCTTCAGCTGCAACCCATAGCTCGTCATTAGGAGGAGTCTTGCTGCCAGAGGTCTTGCTTTATACGCTGCGGTTCGTTGTGTTGTCCCCTGGTTTTTTCTGCTGTTTCTCCTGCTGGAAGCACTGTGTGTGCACCAGCTGCACGGCTCCGGTCTGTTCTCCTCTGAGCGGGGTGTTGCGCTGGGACTGCGGTGGCCAGTGCTCGGGGAACCCTGGCTGGGGACAGGGGCTGGTTCTGTGCCTCTGCCGTGGGACTTCACCACTTGCTGGAGTGGGGTGGAGGACCTGCTCTGCTGGAGTTGTCCCATCGCAGCAAGCCTGGCTGGAGGAGGCAGGCGGTGTGGTGTGTTCATCCTGGGCGCTCCAGCAAGGAAGGACGTCTGACTGCGGCAGTGTTTCAGCTTCGGCCGTGATCACGCCCCTTCAAATGCTGCTTCACTCTGGCTAAAGACTTTATTATATCAGAGCCTTTGGCTTGGACCCAAATTCCTGTTAGCTAGATCTGGAGTATAAATAAACCCGATGCCCAGGATACGCTGTCCTTGCCAGCAAAGGAGCCACGGCCGGAGTCGCTCGCTGCTGGACCAAGGGTGCTCTGTTTAAAGGGCAGCAAAGCACCATCCTCCCAGCTGTCCTCCCTGGGTGCCACCACGGGCATCTGAGCTGTGGGCACCGAGCAGAAGGGACGGAGCAGCTCTGTAAAGCAGGGAAAGGAGGAACATATGGTACATATGGGCGTATAGACACCATTAATGCCTGTCACCATTTCGTTGCCCTCCCTCAGCTGGCTTTGAGGATGATTTTCTGCCTTACGCATGTCTGAGGTGAGCTGCACTTGCTCGAAGCTGGAAGAGCAGAACAAAGCCTCCCGTGTTCGATGGGTCAGATCCCATAGGTTCCCTGTCAGAGCAGCGCGTCCGACACTTTGGTGTGTCACGTACAAAACAATTCGTTATTGCAGAGACCTGCACCGTGCCTGATTCTCTCCATCCAGGACTGAATTTGATTGCCTTCCTTGAGTTTTCCAAAGGTGGAACTGAAGCATTTCCATCAGCTCTTCTTTCCTGAAGGGTGTAACTTCAGTTTTCACTGGTGTTTGCGATTCCCCAGTCCGCAGACCCCAGTGGCACTTGAGCTGCAGTTAGATATCTGAAAGCTTTGCGGCTTTTCGAGGCAGCACAGCCTCCTGTCCGTTCAGGCGTTTCTGGGAGCAGGTATCTCGCTGGTGATGCTGCACGCTGCCGCTGTGAAATCCATCGTGCCGTGGCTTCACCGCCCGCTGCACCAGGGCACAGAGCAGGAGCCCGGGAGGTGCCTTCGGCAGCAGCGCTTTGCTAACGCCGCTGGGCACAGCAGAAGTGTGTGGCTGTTGACGTTTTCTGTTGTGGCACTTTGTCTTCTGGCATGTGATGCTGTTCTGCGCAGTGTGGAGGGGAATTACTGGAAAAATGCACAAGCAGTTCAGGTAATTTGTGAATGCGTAAGAAACTGGAAGCAATTGCAGCTTTTTAAAAAAAATTACTTTGGTTGGGAAAGCCACTATAAGCATTTCATGGTTTATTATTCTCTCCTTATGCTTTTTTTTGGCAAAGAACATACTTTATTAAAACCCTGCCACTAACAGCCCAGTAAAATAAGGTTTCTGGAAAAACAACAGGCAGTCTAGCAGCCTGTAGGAATCAGATTTATAAGACAGTTGGTGTAGAGTCGTGCCCGCTCAGCATCTCCTCACGCCGCTTCGTAGCTCTGCTTGTATGCGGGGTGCCGAGAGCCCCTGTGCCCGCCGCGGTGCCGCAGAGCTGTCTGTGCTGGAGCCCGGCGCTCGGTGAGTCCCTCTGGTCTGGCTGATGGCAGCGGCTGTGTCCCCTCCCGCCCTGTGTCACTGCCTGCGAGCCTGTGCTGCACGCCCAGCCGGGTGCTCGTCACCCGTCACCCAGGACTTGTGTCTCCAGCGTTGTTTCTGATGGGCAGAAAAGTTTTCTGAGAGCTGGCGCATTGCCTGTGGCGTGCCCAGCACGTGTGCGGGACCTGCTCCGGGAGCCGGACCTGCAGGCTGCTGCACCCCAGCCTCAGCTGCTGCTTGGGAATAAGAACAAATCTCCTGCTTTTGTGTTTTGCTTTCTGTTCGCTTCCATGATGATGATCTGTTTAAACTTGCAGCTGCATAAACTTCAAGTTCCTTGAGCCAAGGCACCGCTCTTCTGTTGTTGTTGGCGGTGATGAACGCCCCGGCGTACGCTGGTGTCACAGCAGAGGTTTGCTGGCACAGCCGGGCATCGCCTTGAGCTGCTGGAGGGATGCGGTGGACGGGCATGCGATGCGGCGTGCTGAGGATGCTCTTGGTCTGGAGGGAGCCCCCGCACAGGGCAAGGATGGACCCTTTGGGGCTGGTGTCACACGTGTGGTGTTGGGGACAAGCAGCTCAGCGCTACCCCAGGCTGGGGCGCGGGAGGGCAGGAGACCCTTGTTCCTGAGGCCGCCCTGTCCCTGCTCCTGGGAATGCAGTGTGTGGCGGGGTCAGGGGCTTTGCGAGGAGGGTGTGTTGCTCCCACCCGCTGCGGGGTGGGTGCTGGTCCGTGCGGGTACGGGGCCCTGGGCGGGCTGGGGACATCCCGCAGTGCCGCGAGGCTGCGTGCTTGTTCTGCTCCGTGACCCTCCCGAGCAGCTCCTCGTGACAGATCCCCCCTCCCTGCCCGCAGCCCTTCCCTGCAACGCAGCGTTTTATAAAAATCGCTTGTAGGCTTTCATACACATCTCTGCATGAAACAAGTTTACAGTGTGTGTTTTCATTTGCTTTTTCGGGCCGGAAAATCCTTTATTTTTCCTCCCTCTCTTTATCCCTTCTGCCCCCAAGCTGTGGCACCATTAAACTTAAAAATATTGGCTTTTGAAGGTTTTAATTTTACTGCTATTAGCTTAATAGACCCTCAGTATCGGTGTGTTTGGCCATTCATCACAAAAAGCACGCTGCTGCTCTGTGCAGCAAAATCGACGCTTGTTGCATGCTCGCTATATATAGTAAGCTCCAACGTAGAACTGAGAACGTTGGGTTATGACTTCACCTCCAAAGACGGTGAGGGCTTTGTGTGTGCATGTAGCCGGTGCTGCTTGCCAGCAGCTTATGAAGCTACATAAATCACTCTCCTTTTTCCTTTTGCCTCTTCTCTTCTGCCCTACCCGTGGCTCAAAAAAGTTCTCT
This sequence comes from Pterocles orientalis, assembly GCA_011057875.1. Lineage (NCBI taxonomy): Eukaryota > Metazoa > Chordata > Aves > Pterocliformes > Pteroclidae > Pterocles > Pterocles orientalis. The sequence continues at coordinate 501,387 of WKFP01015292.1, read as the reverse complement.
GACTTCATATAAAGTCGTGGTGGTGATTGCTGGATTTTCAGAAATACCTGCCTGGTCACGTGAAGTATTTCAGCCTGGAAGATGAATGCTTGAGATTTTTCTTGGCCTGGTTTCTAGATGGTTCAGTCAGCTAAAACCAAGCATCCAACTTAATTACTGTTTCTCAGCCTTCCTCCAAGCAGCTCGGCGTCAGCGTCTCCGCACGCGAACGCGCGGTGGGAGAACAGGTCTGACCCAGGCTGCGCTGCGTGCTGGCGTGCCCGCGGGACGGACAGAGCCGTGCGTCTGTGCCATCCTGATGGTTTTCCCGTCCCGGAAAGCGCCTGCACCTTTAGCTGCGTTTGGAGCCCTGTCCGTCCGTGCTGCTCCCCCTGGCTGTGCCATCTGCTGCCCCCTTTACCCCCGCTCGCTGCCCCCGGGCGGTTTTTGGCAATGCCAGCAGGCCATACGTTGTGCTATTTCTAACCGCACACGGGCTGCGCGGATGCCCGAGAATGCGATCTGCTTACGTGAGCTGTAACTTCAGCTGCTGGAGGAGATTTGTCTCAACCGAAGGGCTTAGCGACTCCCTTGGGAGCACAGCCCGCTGCTCCCTGCACCCAGCGCCTCCGAGACCCAGCTGAGGCTTTGGGCGCCTGTAGTTGTGCTGGCCCAGCGTGCCCGCAGCGAGCAGAGCGGGTGGGCGTCCCTCGGCGGTGTCACTGCTGGGTAGAGCTGTGCGGGAGCAGGGGCTGCTGTCAGTGGGGTGTGCGGGGACAGGCTGGGCAGAGCAGCCCCGTCCGCAGCGCTGCTGCTCGGGCGGGAGAGGTGTCTGCACAAAGAGCCTGGTTATTTGCAAACTTTTACAGATCTGTAGCTTTTCCTGAATTGCATTGATTTACTCGTTTCGTTTGCAAACTCAAATGGAGGTGTCTGAAACTGCGGGTGCAGTCCCCCTTTTCAGGGACAGGAGCACCTTTTGGTGTGAGCAGCACCCGTCAGCCCAAGGGTAGAGTCCTCTTGCCTCTCTGGGTAAGGCTCAGAAGTTCATCCTCCTTCTGTTGCACTTGAGCAGGTATCTGCAAAGTACTGAGCACCTCCGTGGTGCACATAGAGGGACAGCTTTGGGCCAAGGAGGAATAGAGGGTTTGGGAAACTTGGGGGTAGCTCGTTACTCGGGAGTGAACAAGATCTTTGTGCGGTAGCCGTGCGTTGGTCGTGGCAGGTGCAGCCGCTGGGCTCGAGAGGCACAATGGGGTGATGCAGAAACTTCCCATTTTAATGCTCGAGTGTGAAAGGTAGGACTTTGAACCCGAAAATTGATGTGAAGACTCCTAAATGTTGAAAAACTTGCAAACTGTTGGTTTTCATCCTTGGTACACATTTTGTTTTTCCTATGAGTACCCACCACTGATGCTGGGATCCAGGTGAATGGGATCCGGGTGCGGTCAGGGACAACCTTGCCCCTAATGAAAGACTTCAGGAGGCTGCTTGCCTGTATCCTGCAAACAGATAAGGATGAGCTGGTGCCTGGTTTATTTTTTTGGAATCTGCTTGGTGCATCTGTGTTACACTCTGTATGTGCCTTTGCAGAATATGTGGGCTTTGCATTTGCTAGTTTATGAACTCTTGCACATCCTGAGGCTGTGCACACCTGCAGTAGGCTTCTCGTGTCCCGCAGTGATGACAGGGATGGGGCTCGATGCCCTGGCCTCTGCAGTGCTTGTGCTCTTCATACCTGCGGTCCCTGCCCCCAGATCTCAATCTCTTCCATCAGTCGGAGAGTGCTCCCTCTGTCCTGGAGCACCGTTGGGGATGTCCCACCCTCTCCTGCCCATCCCGAGGCCGCGGGGCTGGGGTGCCACGGCAGCAGCAGCTCTGTGCTCCGTCCCTGTGGATGTGGCGTGGAGCGAAGGTCCATGTGCGGGCGAACGTGACTCATCTCGCCTTAGCAAGGGGCTCACGGACCCCCCGGCACCCTGTGCCTGAGCCCTTCCCGCATGAACTCCGTCGGCTGCCCTGCGTTAGGCGCGCGGTCACCTCTTGGTCACTGGGGATGAGTGTCTCTGGAAGGGAGGAGCTGGGCGTTTTTTAATGAAGGTTTTTTTCATTAAGTTGATGAATTTCTGAAGGAGTGAATGCTTTTAGCCGATGTTTCCTGTTCAGTCTGCGTTAGCTGCTGGCTATTGTGGGATCAGGCAGGCTTGGGCTCTTTATAAAGCGTGTTTCCTGTGTGCTCTCTGCAGTTGAAGAAATGAATTGTAGCAAAATTACTGGTTTAACTTCCCCTCTGAATGATGGCTTGCTCTATTTTGAGTCAAGCCAATAACTCGAGCCTTTTCTTCATGCAGAAAGCAACTCCTCCTAAAAGCAGAAAACCCTGGAGCCCAGTGCAGGGTTTTGCATAGAGGTGCTCGGGTGATGGAGGCTAATAGCTGCCAGCCTGCTCAGGTCATCCTGGTGCCTTGGCATTGGAGACAGGTCCAAAACCCCATCCGGCGGGTCAGGGATGGGGGTCCCGTCTGCGATCCCGTAGCCCCCACTCACCCCAGCCCTGCTCCCGCAGGAGGAAAGCACGGGAGGGAAGGACTTTCCCGGACCGCTGCCAGCAGCAGCCTCTCTTCCCTTCCTGCTGTTAAGCAGGAGCTGTCTTTAGAAGCGAACCCTGCAGGAGCCCCTCGCCTGCCCGTCAGACCTGCTCTGGGTTCCCTGTCCCCGTCCCCCCTCCTCAGGGCTGCGGGAAGATGCGACCATTGGAGCTTGAGCCGCGGCTGCCTCGCTGCCCTTCCCCGGGGGAGGTGGCTGGAGGAAAATGGATTTGGCGATGCTCAATTACAGCCTGCTGTTAATTGCATTGCGATTAGAAAATATTTCTGAAAATACACTGCTTGGGTGGAGAAAATCAGCAAACTCCTTGCTGCCATCGCTTCCCAACCTGCCGGGATGTGCAGGGTAACTGGGGCTTGTACTGGGAGAGGATTCCAGTGCCGCAGCGCACCGGGGCTTCCCAGAGAAACCCTCCGGAGGAGATGGGGTCCCGGCTCTGGCACATGTGCATGGCTCTTGGTCTGCACCCGGAGCTGCTCTGTGCGTGTCCCCCGGTGGTGGCACAGCCGGGGATGCCCGGCAGCACACCGGTGCCTGCGGGGACCCCGTCAGCGCTGCGCCCGGTGCTCTTACAAAGGCAAAAGGTGGGGGGCACGGTGCTCTCCCGGTGCCATGGAGGGGTGCTGGGGACGTCCTGCAGTTTTCTGGGGTGCTGGGGACGTCCTGCAGTTTCCTGGGGTGCTGGGGATGTCCTGCAGTTTTCTGGGGTGCTGGGGACGTCCTGCAGTTTTCTGGGGTGCTGGGGACGTCCTGCAGTTTCCTGGGGTACTGGGGACGTCCTGCAGTTTCCTGGGGTGCTGGGGATGTCCTGCAGTTTCCTGGGGTGCTGGGGACGTCCTGCAGTTTCCTGGGGTGCTCGGGACGTCCTGCACTCATCTCACCGAAGGGTCAAGGCGTGAGTCCCCCGAGCTGGTGTCAGCAGGGTCCCCGTGTATCAGGGCACCCGGGATGCAGTAACCTCGGAAGATAAAGCAGCTTTCTGCGCTCTGCTGCAGCTGCGAAATGGGAATTTGTGAATGGCTTCATTTGGTCCAAAGCTTCATTTTTGTGTCATGAATAAGCGCTTGGCTTCAGGAGAGCTTTCTTGGCTTTCTTCTCGGCGCACGGCTTAGCACTCGAGGCCGTGCCGTTGTCCTGAGTCAGCCGCGCTGTTGTGTGGGGGTATCGAGGCAACAGCAATGCCCAGAATGTCGGCGTGTTGGAGCTGCAGCACCCAAACCCTCTCCTGTCGCAGCCCTGCAAGCAGCTCCACCTTGAAGAGTTTTAATTTGTTTTTTTTAACAGAAGTCTCTGAAGTTTTCCAGCAATGGGTGAGAGCGTCTGAGTGGTTGTTGCTGTGTCTGCTCCTCTTGCATGCGTTGGAATCTCCTGGGTCCTCAGGGGGTTGCTTAAACCCGACCCTGGAGCCCTCAGGGAGGGGGCTGTGCCCCTGCCCAGCCGGGGCGGTGGGGCTCTGTGTCCCCAGGCTGGGGATAAGCGTCCATGGGCATGCAGGGCTGAGCAGGGTGGTCGGGTTTTGGCATTTTGAGATGCGGGCCACCGGCTGTTTTAACACAGTTTGCCATTTTGCCATAGCACCAGCTTCCTGTGCCCAGAGTCCCCGGGTGACCCCGGCAGCAGCGGCAGTCTGGCCCCGTCCCCGTCCCTGCAGCGGGGCAGCGGCTGCCGGTGCGCAGGCAGAAGCCCGTCTGGCACCGTGCTCCTGGTGTGATGCTTCCTTCCTCCCAGGGTCAGCATCGCAAAGAATAAAACCGGCCCGAGGGCTTGCTGTTAGCTCCTCAAGGAGGAAATGCATTTTTCCTGTTTAGACCAAATCTGCTCGGTCTCTGAAGGGTCTCGTCTTTCTGCAGAAACCATTTGAGGGATATTCTGCCGAGTCCATGGGCCTCCCTAAGGCTTTGGGTGGGTGTCGGATGACCAGCCTGCAAGTGAGTTTGTTGTGTGCTCTTGAAAATCTTGCCGTTCATCAGAAAGCAGATGAACGGATTATCTGCAAGGTCAAGTACAGACGTATATACTCTGGTGGCTGTAGGCACCAGGGGCTTGTCCTGAGACATCCCCGTTCCTTAGGAGCGGGATGGTTCTGCTCGAGGCTGGAAGAGTTTGTGAAAGCGGGCGGATGTTCATGGTGTATTAAATCAGCTCTTTGAAGTCTCCACCATGGGCGATGCTGAAGATCGTTCCGGATGCTGAGTCTGGGCAAATCGGTGTGGCTTTTCGGTCCGTGCCCGCAGAAGGGGTGCTCAGCATTTCCGTCAGCGCTGGAAATGCGATCGCCTTCCTGTGTTTGGTCTCAGCATTCCTGGTTTATTGTGCGCTGGCCTTGTGTAAGTCACAAACCTCAGCTGTGAGGGGTTTTTAAAGGTCTTTGATCTTTTGCTTCGTGGCATTAATCCCGTTTGTCAGGAGCAGGGATTTGAGCCGCTGTGTCCTGGGGTTCGGACTCGGCCGCGTTAGCCGATTTGTCACGGACGCGTGTCGGGGCTGCTCAGGCTCAGGCTGAATTGTGCTTGAGGTGTGGTGCAGCGACGCTTTTGCAGCTGAAAAGTGGATGTGTAGATCTCCGTGCCATTTCTTCATTCATTTCTGTATCTCTGGGCTGTTTCGTGCCTCTTCTGGTTTCTCCACTTGATCTTGAAGGCGAATGGATGCCCCCTTTGAACTCTTTCAGGGTTCCCCTGTGTAACCTGGTGTACGGGGCAGTGCAGATGCATCTTTGCGAGGTAATGCAGCTGCCGGCACTGCTGCACGGCACGGCTGTCACTGCCCCTAGCCTGGGTGGTGGTCCCTGGCCAGGTGACAGCAGCGCGATGCAAGGGCAGATCTGTTACCTGTTGCTCGCTGTGCTTTGAGCGCGTGGGTTTGTGCTTCTCGATTGAGAACGAGCATCTCATGTGCTCCCATTGCCCAAAGGCTGGCCGGTCTTGGGGTTTGCTTGGGTATGTGCGTCTTCGGGCAGAGGGGTGGGAGGGGAGCGGTGGCGCGGTCCTGCTGGAGACACCGGCCGTCTGGGGGTCTGCAGCACCACTGCGGCACACACGGGCTTCGGCAGCGGTCTTGGGGGACAGGAGCCTGCGGTGGGGGGTCCGGGGGGACGCGGGGTGTCTCTTGCCTCCAGAGCCCCCATGGGAAGGTGGTGTAGCCACCTGCCTCTTCGTTAACCCGCGATGAGACACTGAGGCGGCCGTCAGCGTCTTGAGCAGTTGCAGGTACTTAGCAAAGCTTCTGTTGGGCTCGTTCTCAAGGGGAAAATAATCCTGTTTTATAGATGGCGCTTGAGAAGCCGAGGCAGATGTTCCTCACGTGGCTCTCTCTGCAGGGACTCGTGGCAGATTAACCTACAGTAACCCACCCCCAACGGGGACTTAGGACTCTTTAAGCCAGAGACTGAAGATTTATGATCGTCACTGAAATTCACATCGTGTCTGTCTCGCAGAAAATTCCCCCTCTTCCTCTGGCTTTGTTAGCTTGACAAGTTTCTTCCGAAGCCGTAGCTGCTGCTGGCGTTGCCGGCCGGGAGCAGGAGCATGCCTGGCTGTGTTCAGAGGCGTGCGCCCGGCCGCTCCCTTCCCTGCCGCCTGCGGTAACCTCTCCCTCTTTCCCTTTCTTCAAGGTAACAGAAGATAAGAGCACAGCTGTTCTCCTAGAGGGTCACGAAGTCTGAAACCATCCCGACGTGCTCCCCAGGAGAAGCGGGAGGCTGCCGCGCGCGTGGCGGGAGGACGCGTTCCCTCCCTCGTCGGACCGCACTGCTTTTCATCGGGGACAGGTGACGGGCACCGGGACCTGCAGTCAGGAGGCTGGTGCAGGGCTGGCAGGAAAGTCTTAAGGATGTCTCACCCTAGAACAAGGATTTGACAAGTCATCCAGCAATGAACTAGGAGAACAGCAAAAACCCCAACTCGGAATGTATTTATTACTTAAAAGTTAGCTATTCTTGATAAAATCCCAAAAATTATTGCTGCTGCTTATTTTCCTTACAGATTTCACACACTTGTTAATTTTAAAGCTACCAAACTTTTGCTCAATGCTGTACTCTGAGAAATGTAATTGGAGCAGGAGATGCAATAGAATGAAATCATTGTAGTGTCTTAAGTACAAGGGACTCACCTTTGTGTCTATTAAAACTTGGAACATGTGCAACACGTAACCATGTGGCCGTCCTTGCGTCTGTTAAAGCGTTTCCTTGTTGCTCACTGCAGAGCTGGGAGGATCAGTGTTTCCAGGTATGTGAACAAGCCCTCACCCGGTCCCTGGGGCGGGTTTTGTCCCAAACCTGGGGGAGCAGGCAGCTCAGCCTTGGCTTGCTCGTGCTGCGAGCCTGGAGGTGGGTGGTTAGCCTGTCGGCTCCAGCTGGAGGGGGATTAACGTTCTGAACT
>WKFP01015292.1:418189-461604 GCA_011057875.1 Pterocles orientalis | reverse complement strand
GGAGAGGATGCTCCACTCCAGGGATGGATGCTCTGCTCCGGGAGAGGATGCTCCACTCCAGGGATGGATGCTCTGCTCCAGGAGAGGATGCTCCACTCCAGGGATGGATGCTCTGCTCCGGGAGAGGATGCTCCACTCCAGGGATGGATGCTCTGCTCCAGGAGAGGATGCTCCACTCCAGGGATGGATGCTCTGCTCCGGGAAAGGATGCTCCACTCCAGGGATGGATGCTCTGCTCCAGGAGAGGATGCTCCACTCCAGGGATGGATGCTCTGCTCCGGGAGAGGATGCTCCACTCCAGGGATGGATGCTCTGCTCCGGGAGAGGATGCTCCACTCCAGGGATGGATACTCTGCTCCGGGAGAGGATGCTCCACTGCAGGGATGGATACTCTGCTCCGGGAGAGGATGCTCCACTCCAGGGATGGATGCTCTGCTCCAGGAGAGGATGCTCTGCTCTGTGAGATGATGCTTGGCTCCAAGGATGGATGCTCTGCTCCGAGGATGGTCTGTGTTTGCCTCCGAGCACCGGGAGGGGTTGGACGCATGAACACCATGGCAAAGACGGAGCCGCGCCAGGGTCATTGTGCAAGAGCTGCCCAGGGAGGAAATGGAAAATCACAGACGAGGGGAGGCTGAAGCTGACTTCTGCACAGGGAGGTCATGCCTGAATTACACGGAGGAATTTTCGCTGATGCGCTGCCGCTCGCGCAGCCGGCGGGGCGGGGGGAGCCGCGCAGACAGGCCCAGCGTGCCGCAATTAGCGTGTGTGTAATTTCCTATCGGAGGCATTAGCAATACGTAAGGCGTGGAGTAATGGAAAATGTGGAAAGCTGGCGCACTGGCTCCAAAACCAGCTGAACAAGAACTAACCTTGTGCTTCTGTAGGTGTATAATTGAGACGTGTCAATTATATTCGGCTGGCGCGTACGAGGATTGCTGCGCTGCAGAAAAGACTTTGTCTGGAAAAATTACAGGTTGATAATGGAGATATTCCCCTCCCTTCGCTGTTGTGTGCACAGTGTTGGTGTATTTGCAATTCCTTCTCTTGCGAGCATGGAAATGCTTTTGCTCAGCGCGTGTGTCCCGTGCTGCCAGGACTTAACTGCTTCGCTGCTGGAAGTCAAAAACTCTTCTTGCGAATCCCAGCAGCAGAAGGAAGAAGACCAAAGACCCACCGTAATCCTGTATGTTTCGTTTAACATGCATCGTCAAACACCTGGCATCAGCTGCCGTGAAAAGCCTTCAATTCCCACTTTTATTTACAGAAAAAAAATATTGGTTTGGCTACAGGCTCTGAATAAATTTTTCACAAGTAAAGATTATTAATATTTATTGACTTTCAAAGGTTTTTTCAGGGATAAAATGTGTGAATTTGGGGAAATGAAGACTTAAATGCAGTGAGTTTTAGGAAAAATAAGAGAAGTGTTTCCTGAATGGATTTTCAGGTTGCAAAACCCGAGCCAGCCCCTGCCGACTGACTTGCTGCCCCCTGCTACAAGCCTTCCTGCAAATTAGAAACGGTGAAGTCTTAGAAATCACCAGAACTGCAGCGCAGCCGAGCTACGCCTCTGCCGTCCCTGTGCACCAGCATCAGTGGGTGAGTGGTCTAGGAGAGCGCTGCCTTGATGGTTGGACTTGATCTTTTCTTTTCCAAGTGACACGATTCAATAATTACACGTTTTTGTAACATAAATCGTGCCTAACTTGCAAAACCTAACCCCGTGTGAGCTGGGAGGGAGGTATTTTCCCCAGCCCTAGCGTGAAGCCCTTGCAGCGCTCTCCACAGCGTCTGGTTTTCCCTCGTGGGTGGATCGACTTGGCTTCACGCTGTCTGTTATTTATGCACTTTTGGGGTGCGGCAGTACCTGACGTTAAGGAAAAAGCCAAGGGAAGACTGGGTATTAATTCCTGTTAAAAGCAAAATAAGCCTCCCCCTCTGTCCTGCCCTCTGAAGCCCCTGTATTGGCGGAATTCAGAGGGGCTGGTGGGTGGATGGTGCCGGTGCGGCTCCGGGGGCTGCTCCCTGCCCGCTGCCTTCGCCCGGGCTGGCACGCTGCTCACTGCCCCGGGGTGTCCCTCGCCCCGCGACGCGGCTGTGCTGGATGCTGTAGGAGGGGAGCAAAGGGGGCAGCTGGGGGCTGCGCACCCCAAGTGATGTCCGTTTGCTGACGCCCCGTGTGAAAGTTCTCAGCTCCCAGATTTTCCATTCCAGCATGAGTCTGCCTTTCCATATCGGATAACAGCTTAGTGACAAAACCTAATTAGAAGCAGACCGCGGGTTCCCCTTGTTTAAGTAGTTGGGAATAAAATACTCCCCATATTCTTCTCCTCCGCCGCATGTCGTGAAGGGTCCGATCGAGCATCACCACTGCGCGGTGGCTGGGTTCCCCCTGGAGAAGTCTTTGGGGGCTGTTGACCCCCCGTGCAGCCAAAGTCACTCCAAGTGCCACAGCTCCCGGTAAAGTCCCCGAATCCCAGCGGCGGGGTCACACCTCCACGTGGCCAAGTGACACGCACCGGGCGTTGGTGCCAGGGGTTACCAGTGCAATGCCGTGATCTGAAATCCAGCCTTTGAAGGTGACTGCTGGGGGCTGGCGGGCATCGGGAACCAGGGGGACATCCCCGACCACCGGGGTGGGTGAGGACCGGGGTCTGCTCCGATTCCTGATGTCCCTGCTGCTGGCTGGGGGAATTTAAAGCGATGTGCATTTGCAAAATGCTCTTTCGTGTCAATATCCGTGATGCATATTTCTTTAAAACTTTGTATTCAATCGCGCTGACTCTGCGTGCCACCTCTTCCCTGATTTAATTTAATCCCAGCCTTTATGCCTGTGTTTCGCAGCGATCTGAAATGCGGTAAAGAGGCTGGGCGAGCGCAGCGCCTGGGGGAAACGTGCCCCATCCGGCAGCGGAGCCACATCCCTGCCCTGCCCCAGCGTCCCGGCGAGGGCCACCCACGGTGCCTGGGACAGACAGAGCCTCAGGTTCTTCTCCCAGCTGAAGCCAGACAGAGATGCGCGTCATCTTCAGGGAGAGGGGAAAAAAAAAAAGGAGCTCTGTAGGTCATCTGTGGAAATCCGAGATGAAGTTTCAAAGTCTGGTTTTAGAAACAAGAGGCAAAGGCTCTGAAACCATGCCGGTGACTAACCAAAAGGCCTGCCCCAGAAATGTAAAAATCATGAATCATTCCTGGAAGTCAGAAAATGTTTCGTAACCACTATGACTTGGGAAGAACTCTCAGCATCCTGTTTGCTGCCAGCCTTTGTCCTGGGGCTGCGGCTCGCCCGTCCATCCGGGGGGTTCACCCCCAAAGCACGTGGGCATGAAACTTATCCTTGAGGAAAATGAACAGAGACCCAATTTTGACCAAAACGTGTGTGTGTGTGTGTGTATGATGCTGCTCTGTCGTTGGTCTGCGGGAAGGAGGAACATCTCTGGTCCCTGGGGAGCGGTGGGGTCAGGGGGCTGCAGCGTGGCCGAACGCTGGTCTGGGGGCAAGGTGACACCTGGGGTGACTGCCTCGCCGTCAGCCCACATCCATGCAGGAGGGATGTTTTGTGAAGTGCTGTCAGAGAGCACACGCTGCACAACAGCAGCAGAGGTTATTTAAAAAAAAAAAGTTAGTGTGAGCATGCATACGTACATATATTTACAAATATAGAGCTTGCTGTGGTTTTACAGAGAAATACGATAGAGAGACCCTGACCGTGGTTAGTTTGAAATTTTAAATGAACCTGTTCAGAGACCCGAGGCAATAGCTTCTGGCTAATTTGATGGCAGCAGAGTGGGACTTCAGTTTCCACAGGATTTCCTGAAGCCGGGCATTGCTCAGTGGATCTCTTCCTCCCCCAGCAATGCCCACCGCAGCGATCCAGACCTGGGACACGGAGATCCCTCCTGGGAACCAGGGCAATGGTCTGCAGCATCACACAGCCCCCACAGCAGAGGCACCACCTCCCGCGGTGGTTTTCAGCATTTCCTTTCCTTGTGCGGATCCCTAGAAGTTCCCCGTCGGAGCTTCGTGACCCCCAAGTGAGGACAGCCCTGCTTTCCTTGTGGACCCCCTGAACGTGGGGCTCTGGGACTCCCCAGCCACATTCCAGCAGCTCTCCTCTGCTGGGTGAAACCCTCGTATTGTGCGTGACCCCAGCCGAGGGGAACCCCGGGCTCCCCCGTTTCAGATGCCATTATCGTACACATGCCAGAGAGCAAATATTCATTTACTGAATTATGCTTTAGGAGAGACATTAGGGGATGCCATTACTGCCTCGCCTTTCAGGCTGAGAAATAATTGCTCTACGTGACAGACCCTCCCCTGGGATCCCCTTGTGCATTTCCTCTTGCTGCAGTTGTAGGAAAGTCACCGGCTTCCCAGCAGGGCTGCCTGTCGTGACGGTGTCGCGCGGCCGCCTGGATCGACGCGCAGGGAGCTCTCACTGCGGTGCTGGGTGTGTGATGCTCAGCCACAGAGCTGACATGTTCATGTGCTGCCACTGGCCCCAAAATGATCATTTTCCTCCTGCTCCCCTCTGAGACTTGCCCGGCTTGCTCAGGGAAAATCCAGGGAGCCCCCAGCCCACCCTTACAGGTGACCCAAGGGACTGGTGGGTACAGCTTGTGCTGGGCTGGTGGAGGATGATCAGAAAAGCCCCTGGGCAAGGGGGGAGCACGCAGAGAGCCCCTGAGTGCCAGGCTGTGCCTGTGCATGGGAAATGCCCCATCACCTCCATCACTTCCATCACCTCCATCACCTCCATCACCTCCATCACCTCCATCACCTCCATCACCTCCATCACCTCCATCGCCTCCATCGCCTCCATCATCTCCATCACCTCCATCACCTCCATCGCCTCCATCACCTCCATCATCTCCATCACCTCCATCACCTCCATCACTTCCATCGCCTCCATCGCCTCCATCACCTCCATCACCTCCATTGCCTGCATCACCACCCATGGAGGAGTCACCGCTGGGATGCGCTGGGGCACCCTGGTCCCAGGCAGGGCACTGCGGTCCCCATGGGGGGTGCCAGGCTGTGCTGCCATAAATACGAACAAAACTTCTAATGATCGAGCGCCGTAGGGTGAAGCGTCTTTCTGGGGAATTAATTAGAGGCAATGTGGAGGCAGGGATTCTCTTTAATTCTCTAATGAATATTTATGAGAGATTGCCTGAATGCAGTGAACCTCGGACTCTATGGGATGATATTTCCTATTGATTGTGTTAAAAATTAAAAGAATGGTCTTTTTTTTTTTTTTTGTGAGAAGTGCAGTGCAACCACTGAACAAGATGAGGACGGTTACCAATTCAGGGTTGTTATTTAAATTTGCGGCAGTTAATGAATTATTAAGAAATCCCTTGCCAGAAGTGAAGCCTGAACCCCTCAGCCAGGCAGTGGCACCGGCCCCAGGCTGTCCCAACACTGGTGTGGGGTGACGGGGTGGCTTTCTGCCTCCTCCATCCTGCCACGTGCCAGGTCGGAGCTGGAAGGGCAGTGCTCCTGCTCAGGACCAGGGATTGTGTTCAGGACCAGGGATTCTGCTCAGGACCAGGGATTCTGCAGGAGCAGGGATTCATCTGCTCAGGACCAGGGATTCTGCTCAGGACCAGGGATTCTGCAGGAGCAGGGATTCATCTGCTCAGGACCAGGGATTCTGCTCAGGACCAGGGTTCATTCTGCACAGGAACGGGATTCATCTGCTCAGGACCAGGGATTCTGCTCAGCATCGCACCCAGGATCAGGGTCTGCCCTCCCCAAGGTGCCCCCCACAAATGGACAGCTGAGGGCAATGGGCTCCATCATCACCATGAACACGGTGTGGCTGGTGGAGATGGGTTTGTCCGGGTGCTTTTTTCTCCGATTTTCCTGCTTCTTCTGGGTTTGAGCACAAAGCAAGCAAGCAGAGTAGCTGAGAAGAGATCCATCAAACCCCTGTAGCTCTGTTTATCCAAGGGATGCCAGGTGAGCTCCTCTGGAGGAAGGCTTCCAACAACTTGCCGTGCTGGTTGCAAACCCGCCGGGTGGGGAGAGCCAGCCTCTGCTTGCCTGGGAGCGGCTGCAGTGGCTCAGCACGGCTCGGCTCAGCTTGGCATGGCACGGCACAGCTTGGCTCAGCTCAGCTCAGCTCGGCATGGCTCGGCTCGGAATGGCACGGCACAGCTCGGCTTGGCTCAGCACAGCTTGTCACGGCATGGCACAGCACAGCATGGCTCGGCTCAGCACAGCTTGGCACGGCACAGCTCAGTGCTGCTGGGGACACCGGTGTCCTTGGGTAAAGCATCCCTGCTGGGCATCCTCTGGCTCACAGGCAGAATGTCCTAAGGCAGAATTTTGTCAGCAGAGTTTTTATAAAATGACAGAAAAGCTTCGGTGAGGGGTCATTGGCTTCCTTGCTGCATTAGCTCAAAATCCAGTAGTTAAAACACCAGCAAGTGCCAGAAGCGGCCAATTTTGGGGTGCTGTGAGAAAGCAAGGCAGGAGGGATGGGGCAGGATAGAAAGATAGACAGAAAACTGACCCGGAAACCAGAGAGAAGCTGATGTGAGTGTGAGCTGGGAGAGGGGAGCGTGGCCGGAGCAGGGACCCACACCAGGGTGGGACACGTCCCCGCTGCTGGCAGAGCCGGGAGCTCGGGTGAGGAGCGCTGCTGCTGCAGTGCAAACCCACTGCCCGCCTGCGCTCCCCAGAGAAAAGCTCGAACCCCTGCAATGAACAGATTATCAAATGCCACGAAGGGCGCACGGACCCCCGCCCCTTGCTGCACCCTCCGGGCGCCATCCCCCCCGCACCAGCGGTGCCGTCAGCCGGCCAGAGACAGGCTGCAGCCCCTTTGCTCCTGTGCTTTATTGCAGAATTTTCCGGAACATTCTGGAATACCCCATATATCAGAATACTTTATTCCCAAATGTTTTTTCACCCTCGAGGAGACGAAACCCCGTGGATTTGTAAGTGGAAAGCTGCTGTTTGCAAGCAAGAGCAGCACGGTTGGTAGTCGCTGGCTGGTATCAATCTCCAGCTTTAGATGCTCCCGATCAATACAAATGGAGTTTGCAATAGCAGTTGATTACGAAGGACACGGTTGGTGTCTGCGAGTGTTCATTTGAATTTCAGATTGGGTTTGTCTGATATCATCCATCCGCATTTCCCTGCAATTTACTCTTCACACGGGACTCTCTGGAAGAGGGATGAGAAATAGCCGCTCCTCGGATGCAGACCAGAGCACTCGTGCACAGGCAGATTGGTGGTTGCATGTTTCTCTCTCACATATTCAGCATTAAAATCGGTTAAAACATTTCTCCCTGGAATCATTTCAGCAGGAGGGTACAGCTTTCCCTTAATTGTGCTTCTAAAACGGGATTTTGAAATGTGAGATTTCAAGCTAGAGCTTCGTGCTGAGATTTCAGAGTGTCGGGACAGCTCGTTTAGCTGCTGCCTGAGCTGAAATCTTGTGAAACCACCCAGCATCCCCGCTGCTCGCCCTGTTTTGGATAAAATCAAATGTCAAATTGACAGTGTTTCCTACAGCAAATTCCTCTCTGGCTGGCTGAGTTCATTCCTTGCTGGGCGTTAGCTCGTGCCAAAGGCAGGTCACCACATGCCAGCGGAGAAAAATCACAGTAACCCCTCCGGGGCTGGGGGGGCTGCGGAGGGGAAACTGAGGCAGCAGCAGCACCGTGCCGTCAGCGTGTTGCACTGGCCACAGCAGTGCCTGCCCTCGCCCCGCACCTCCAGTGCCTCCAGTATCTCCAGTGCCTCCAGTATCTCCAGTATCTCCAGTGCCTCCAGTTCTCCTCCTGCTCCCCTGCAGGACGCGGGCGCTCGGGCAGCAGCCACACGCGATTTCTGCAGGTACGGGTGTGCGGCTGCTCTCACGGTCCCGGCTGCGCGAGCATCCTCATCACATCGCTCGTCTTCTGGTGTGTGCTCAGGACTTGAGAAATAAGCTTTGACATTTAGGAGAAAACAAATTCAAAGATAAACCAGAGAAGAGATTACTGATAAAGCAGAGAGGAGCAGCTGTTAGGCTGGACGATGAATGTTGCACTAAAGAAACAACACGTCTGCTGAAAATGATGCCCAGGAAGCTAAAGATGCATCACTGGTGTATGGGTAGAACTGGGTAGAATTTTATTTCCTGAGGCAAATGTATAAGCTGTTTGGAAATGTCCAATATTTGAAAACAGAAGACGTAAATCCCGTCTCACTGAGCTATTTGAACATGCTGCATTTACATTGTAGGTTTCCCACATAAAACGGGGACGTCCTCACGGGTTTGCTCTGCAGGACCGCAGGCTCACACCCTTTATTTTCACAGAAGATGGTGCCCCTGCCCGGGCAGGTGCTGGGGGGTGCCCTTCCCCGGGGCTTTCTGTTTGGCAGAACAGCGCTTCCACCCCCCAAACGGAGCAATTCTTGGAAGAGAGCTGTGAAAAGGGGAAAGCCCAGCACGCTGACCTGATGAGGAGGAAGATCGATCAGCCCTAATGTCCCTGATCAGCCCCACCTGCCTCCCCACCACGCCCATGCCCAGGACCCCATTTAATCCCAGCCCAGGGAGGATGCTGGGCTCTAGGCATGCCCAGTAGGAGATGGGACTGACCCAGCCCAGCAACATCCCTGTCCCAGAGGGAGCTGCAAGGGGCTACATCCATCCATCCATCCATCCATCCATCCATCCAGTTTCTATCTGGGTAAGCCGAGCCCATCACTGCAGAGCTGCAGGCTTGCAGCCTGTGTCCTGCTGTCCCCTCCTGGGCTCTAAGTGTTTCCAGGCTGGTTTGTCCTGCGCTGCTGCAGCATTTGCTGTTGTGTGCACGAAGACGGGCAGGTCTGGCTGCTGGGAGAGTCGCTGCTTGCTGTAAAGCGCAGGTTGCTGCGTGTTCGACCTGCAGCACTGGGAGCGCTGCTGAAGCCAGGTGCCGTGGTTGCATGCATCTGGTTTTCAATGCTTCCAGAAACCTGAGCTGCAGAAGGCGATGCTGCTGGCTGATTCTCCTCTTCCTATAATTAACTGCACAACAACAATAATAAAAAATAATGGATCTGAAAATACAAGGTGTAGGAGTTGCATGCTCCAGGAAGCCTTCCAAGGAAAATCTCCTTTTGCTTTCGGGACGTGAGGGATCAAGGACCTTTTACAAGAGCTCGGGATACAAGGGAGACCTTATGCAGCGTGTTTCTGGTTCGGAGGCGGTGAAGGCTTTCCAGGGATGCATCTCAGGGGAGTCCCGGTAATTGAGGCCACCTCTTAAAACAAGCCTCAGACTTAACTTATAAATCATGCATGTGTTCTGTGACTTGGATGAAATGCTTTAACTTGTGAGCTCTGCTGTGGGTGAATTTGTGCCACGGAGGAGGCAGGAGGCTTGTTACTGGGTTTCCTCTGTCTGGCTGATTTCTCAATATGAACCTTCATGTGAATGGCTGAACTGATTGCTGAAAACTACTTAATAAAATGGAAACTATTTCCTAAAAATAGGAGAGCACATAGGCAGGATACTGGGCTCTGTGTAGGGGGGCTCTGATGTCGGTGCTGGGCAGCTTCTGTGGATGCTTTTGTTGTGCTTTACTTTCTTTCTATGCTTGCTGGTTTTCTACTAGAAAACTTAATTGATCTAATAAATGTGTTTCTTTTCTGAAGTTCCAGCATCGCAGCCCTAATGGCTCTGGGTATCGCTGCTGTTGTCAGCTCTTCAAGGACAGGCTGGACCCCGCTGTGGCCCGTCTGTCCTCTGGCTGTCCCTGCCCTGCCGCAGACACCCCGGGAGGGGTCGGACCCCCGGCACAGCGCAGGACCCTGCGGATGGAGCCAAGCT
This sequence comes from Pterocles orientalis, assembly GCA_011057875.1. NCBI lineage: Eukaryota > Metazoa > Chordata > Aves > Pterocliformes > Pteroclidae > Pterocles > Pterocles orientalis. Next base: position 451,786 of record WKFP01015292.1, on the reverse strand, counting down.
CAGGGATGATCCGCCAGAGCAAGCTGCTGAAGGAGAGGTCAGTGATCTGCAAACCTGTCCTGGGCATCCTGCCACCCCTGTGTCAGCAGTGACGTGCAGTCATGACCGTCCCCGGGACCATGAGCACAGCTCCGTGGTGTATCCCCCATCCTTGCCTCCATCGGGTCAGAGTCCAAACTGCAAAGTCCCTGTGGGTGAGGTTCACCCCGTGGGGCTGAGACCAGCACCTTGTGCTCCGTCGGGCTGCCCATCGCGGGGGAAGGTGGCTTGGGTGCGGGATGAAGCAGTGTGTGGGTTTAACACCACGGATGTTGTCTGAAATGACCTGATGCTGTCCCCTGCGGTGTCCTGTCGCTGTGCGTGGGACAGGAGGGGTGCACGCTCCCCTGCACCCCGGTGTCCCCGCTGCGGCTGTGCTGGTGCAGCATCCGCTGCCTGATGCAGGGCTCGTGCTGCTGCCTGCACATCCTGCCTAGCAGAGGGAAAAACAAAATGTGCTGATGAACGGGAAAGGGCTGGATCAGAAGATCTGGCCGGTTTCCCAGCACACGGCCATGTGTCTGTGTGACCCTGGGGATGACCCAGATGTCCCCTGCTCAGCCCCCACCTTGTGAGCAGCAAACCCCCTTAGCAAAGGGACAACCCCACTCTGCTGTGAAATGTTGGCAATGACCGTTGATGGATGAAATATTTCCTGGTGTCAGGGATCCCTTCCCAAAGCACGGATGAGTGGTTCAGCATGCGGTTCCTGTTCTCACCGGGGCCAATGGCACCCCCGTGCCCAGCCGTGGGTGGGGGTCCTGGTGTTTTAGCTCTTATGAGGGTATGGAGATACATTGGGGCGTTAAAAAACAACAACAAAAACCCCGTACCACCCCAAAAACCCTTTAAGCTGTTGCTAGTAACTTAGTGCTATTGTTCTACCTGCTAGATGCCATGCAGGGGATAAGGGAACCGTGCCAGGATGTGTTTGCAGAGCGGGGTGAGGACCCTGCCTCTTTGCTGTGTTTTCTGCTCGCATCCGTATTTTGAGGACACGTGAAATCATGTAACCGAGGAAGGAGTGAAGCTGTTAGGGGACTTCCATCGCCAGCAAACAGATCTGCGGAGGGAGAAGCTGTCCTGCGGAGCTCCCTGCTCTGGTTGGCAGGGGAAGGAAGGGGCAGCCCTGGGGATGGGCGCCTAGGTCAGAATGTGCTCCCTCTGCGTTTTAGCATCGTAGGATACTGAATATATGATCAGGCCCTTCGTCGTGAAATGCCCTGCAGACTCCTTCAGCCCTGTCAGCTGCTCCATCACTGTCAGGATTTCCCAGAGCTCACCCAGGTCAGTGAGAGGCTCCTGGCGCAGGAAAACATCCTGTTTTCCCTTCAGCCCCGTCATCCGGGGGTTTCCAGCCTGGACTGCCTGTGGAAAAAGAAACTCCCAGTTCTGAATAAAGCACATGAGGCTTCGAGCTGCCCGCAGAGCCAGGGTGGGTGCGAAGGATGGACGGTGTGCTGGGGTGACGGCTGGTTTCTGAGAGCATGCAGGAGAGACAGCGATGACTCCCCGTGGCTCAGCCCCACCCGGGGACCAGTGAGTTGTCCTCAGGGGTCTCACTTTAAAGAAAAAAGTCTCTGGGGAGATGTGACCCTGGGACAGCTTCTCAGCCTTTGCTCAAAGCAAGAGAGGAGTCCAAGGAGCCCCCGGTCAGGGTGAAGCCCCCCAGCCAGGGAGGGGGCACGGAGAGGGATGGCTGGGACCGTCCCCATCACTGCCCTGAGCACCAGGGCTGGCTGCCGGGGGGGAGTGCTCGCTGCAGTTGTGTTCCAGCTGAACCAGGAATAGCTCCCAGCTCAGAGCATCCTCTGGATGCACGGGCAGGGGAAGGCTGGATGTCCCTGGGGACACCCTGTGGGGATGGGTGCTGGTGATGCCCCCCCGGGGCTGTGTCCCCTTCCCCTGGTCCTCGCTGTGCCGCAGGAGGCGAGCTCTCCCGTGCTCCAGCAGGAGTAAGTTATCCAAAGAATTCTCGTTTAACCTTGTCGTGCTCAGTGTTTGCCCCTCAGTCCCACCAACATCCTCACCAACCCACAGCGGCAAAGGCTTCCTCTGTACCAGCCCCCCAGCTTCTCCCCGCGCGGGATCATTATTTTTCCCCGGGAACATCCATCACTGCTTCGAGCCTGGTTTTGTCGCTGCTTCGGTGGGCAGTGATGAATCAAGCCCGGGCAGACAAAGCCTGTATTAATTCTGCTGCAGTCTGGTGCATTAACACACTAATTATCAACTATTGTAAATCCTTTCTGTGGGATTCTGAGCAAGAACATCTCCTGTTCTAGAAATGTACCAGGAAGGCAGGGAGGCACAGAACCATAAATGCCAAAGAAGCTATTTTAATTTCCTAATATATTTCATGCTATTAATTTACGGGAAAACTGCTTGCTGTGGGTATTAAGCAATTGCAGCTGTGGGCTGAAAATTTCAAATTCGGTAACATTTTCCCCAAAATGGCCACTCCATATTTGGAGCACAGCCTGCGCTGGCTATTTTGGGGTTTGTATTTCACTTGTAAAATGTAAACGCACATGCAAAGAGGAGTATTGCCCGTCCTGCCTGTGTCACAGCTGTGTCATTGGAACACAGAGTCAGATTTGCATCTGCAGCCGGCCTGCGAGCACAAGTTGTGAGCAGAGACCGGGGGTCAGGAAGCCACAGGGGGAAGTGGGGAGCCCTGCGGTGCAGGAGCTGCGGTGGTGGGGATGCAGGGGGCAGTAGGGATGCAGGGGACAGTGAGGATGCGGGGGACAGTGATGTGATGCCTGGCAGCATGCTGTGCAGCCCTGGGAAGCTGCAGGTGCGTGCCTGCAGCACTGCCTCTGTGCTGATGGGTGGGAACTGCGTAGGGATGTGCAGGGGTTTAATACAAAACTGCAACAGCACCAGGGAGCTGTTGGAACCAGTGAGAAATCGGGCAGTGACAGAGACTTGGAGGAGCTTTTTAAAAAATGCTGAAAGGAAATTTCTTGGGGGTGTCGGATGGGGTTAGCGTTAGGGCTGTTGCACCCCATCCCTTGTTTTCTCACCAATAATCCACAAGCTGTTGGAAGCCCCCAGGTACTGCTAAAGCTGTGAACCTGCTGACACTATAGAGGTTTCTCAGCATTTCCCAAACGAGTCACTCGAGCCAGGGGAGAGCTGTGGTCTGGGCTGGGAAACCTCTGCTCCTGCCCAGCCGGGGCTCACAGACCCTGCAGCCGGTGGTCCCGGGGGGTTCCCTGTGCCCAGCCCCGCACGGTGCTGTGCGGGCACATCTGCTGGCAGAGCCCGGAACCCGCAGGAGAGCTGGCTCTGCTGCTGTCAATGGCACAGAACCTGTTCCTTGGGAAAATGTCAGGGTCCCAGCACTGAAATCCTGCAAAGGGCAGGCTTGCTTCATCTCCTGACTCAGAGATTTTTGCGGAAGAGCTTGGGAGCTGTGAAGACATTTTGTTCTGGTCCTGTTCTGAGTCGAAAAGCTCAGCAGATGCATTTCACAATGAAATGATTTCTGGTTTGGGGAATTAGTTGCAATGAACTGAACTGCAGCTGAAATCCAGGCGCAGCCCCATCCCAGCAGGGCGATGGCGAAACCAGCCCCAGACTGAAACATCCCCTCCAGGGGGGCTTTGGGGGGGACAAGGACACCTCCACCTCACCAGCACCCCTGGGGACCCTGCCACGCTCTTCTTCCACTGCAGCTTTGCTGCTGGTCCCAGTTGTCAGCTGGAGGCGTACAGCAGGCAGTGGTGGGGAGGTGACACAGGGCTGGTGGGCACGTGGCACCCGCTGTCACGCTGTGCCACCCTGGGGCTGCTCCCACTGCAGATGATGCTGGTCCCTCCCTGTAGCAGTCCTTGGTTGGTGAGGCCAGCAGACTTTGGTGTCAGAAGGAAAAAGCTGGGTGCAGAGGGTGTTGGCAAGGAGCCCTCGGCAGCGACGGGCAGGGAGGGTGCTGCCGGAGCTGCCACCCGGTGCAAACACCCGGCGTACCGTGCTGCGTTTTCATGGCCCGGGATAAATGCTGAGGAGCTTGTAAAAGCACAGAAGAACGCATACGCAAAGGGAAGCCGTGCTATTTAGATAAGCACACCTTGACCTTTACAGCTGCTGGCAAACCAGCCGGCTCTTGTCTGCACACCAGCTCCGCAGGCAGCGCCGAGCCTTCCCCGCCTGCCCTTTGCCGTGTGCATGGCGGGGGCTTGTGCCCCTGGCTTCTCGCCCCCCAAACCGTGTGTTAAATACTGGGGCAGACCCACTCCACCCACACGCCGGCTGGTTTTGCACGGGGGCATATGTGCAAAAAGGCGTATAATATCCATGTATGAGAGAAGAGCAGAGCACAAGGTGTTCTGGGCTTTTAATCTTTTGAGGCTTGTTTTCACAGTCCTAAAATAGCCTTTTTCCTTGTAACAAAACACAACAATTGCTTGGCAGTGCCCAAAATAATCCACTTCCCATTCCACATCCTACAGCTACGTAAGCAACCGAGTCACGGAGGGGTGACGCCGCTGTGCGCCGCACGACGGGCTCGGGATGGGGGTGCTCCCCTGCTCGCACGGGCGCGTTTGCACCCCTCTGCCCAGGGAAGCCCTCGCAGCAAACAGAGGTTCACCGGCTGCAGGAGGATGTTTTGGGGGAGTCGCTGCCTGTGCAGCAGCCTCAGGAGCACGTCATTCTGCAGATGCCGCACCGAGCCACAACCGGCCGGTGCATGAACACCCTTCACTGCTGCTGGGCTTTGTGTTTGTTTGATGCTAGTAGGAGAACCATCAAGATCACCTGTAACCCTCAATAATTATTTGTGGTTATTTCTCCCGGAGAGTCAGCACTATCACACATGCATGACCATTTTCTTATTTTCAAGCATTTGAGAGAAAAAGACGGTTTTGTGTCTGAAATGAATCATTGGTGTTATTCACAGAGTCGCTGATGTTCTGAGCAGAATCATTCCATCAACAAGCATGGCTGGTAAAACACGATTGCTGCTTAAATTCCTAATAACTAATAACGGCCAAGGGACGGCCAAGGGATGGCCAAGAGATGGACAAGGGATAGCCAAGAGATGGACAAGGGACAGCCAACAGACAGCCAAGGTGAAGCCAAGAGAAGGCCAAGGGATGGCCAAGAGAAGAGATGGACAAGGGATAGCCAACAGACAGCCAAGGTGAAGCCAAGAGAAGGCCAAGGGATGGCCAGAGGGACAGCCAACAGACAGCCAAGGTGAAGCCAAGAGAAAGTCAAGAGAAGGCCAAGGGACAGCCAAAAGAAAGCCAAGGGACAGCCAAGGGGCTCAGGAAAGCTTTTAACAAAAGGAAAAGCATAGAAACATCAGTGGCTGCATAATGCAGAGAAGTCGATTTTTCACCCTAATAAATTTGACTGCCAAGGACACAGAAGATGCCGGAAGGGGGTGGCCTCACCCGGTGTCCCAGCGTGTTGCTGAGCCTCGTGCTGGACAGCCCCATCCCGCGAACAGCAGGGGCAGAGTTAAGGCCAGGAAGGAAAAGCTTTTGGGTTTTTTCCCTCCAGTTGACTCCTTGGCTTTGGGCTTGGCTGGACAAAGCCTGCAGTTGAGGCTGTGGGCTGGATAAGGTGGGGACGCGAGGGCTGCCCTCCTGGGTTTGTTCTCTGCAGGTTCCATTGCTGAGCCGCAGGATGGCTGCAGCTGGGGTGGGAAATTGGGGGTTTTCGGTGGCTGCTGGTGCTGCTCTGCTGGTGCAAATGCTTTCCAGCGTGCTGTGCTACAGACCGTCAGGATGTAAGAACACTCTTCAATCAGCAGCCGCGGGGTCATTTCTGCCTGGGGACTAAATTAAAGCTTCTAAAAATACAACGGGAATTTGCAAAACGAGAAAAGGGTTTCTACAACGAAGCACATCGCTCTGAAGCGAGAGGAAACATCACCTTTGGAGCTGAAAACGCTTTGTTCCTGGAGTCTAAACACTGTCAATGTGTGGTACTCGGAGGGAGGTGAGATCAAGCTGCCGGGATGCAAGGAAAACGGAAGAAAATAACTTTCCTTTGCTCTGGGTGCTTACAGAGCAGCCGTGCTGTCCTTCCAGTGCCTCTCCCCAGCATTTCCTCAGGCTCTGGCTGCCCTTCAGAGGGATGAACACAGTTCTAACACACATCTTCTCTGCCCCTTTGGCTGAAATTCTGGCCCCTGCTTTGGCCACCGCTGCTCCCAGCGCTCCCAGTGCTCCCAGCCTCCTGCCCGTTGGGTGCCTGTGCTGGATCCAGATCCACTCGCCCCGCGCTGGGCTCCCTGGCTCTGCCGGGCGGGGGTCCCCTGCCCACCCCCCTGCCTCCCCCCACAGCTCCCCAGATGCTGGCCAGGGCTGGGGGCTCAGGGAAGGGCTGGTTTGTGATCGGTCCATTCCCATCAGCAGAGTGATGCCTAAATCCCCTAGAAGAGCCAAGCTCCCAACATCTTTTTCCTCTCTATATTTTTTTTATTTCTAGATTGCTGGTAACATGTTCCACAGCAGCTGAGGGCGACTGGTCGACAAAAGATGGTTTCATTCCATCAGAGGATAGTTCCCTGCAGCCTGTTTCTGCCGGCCTCCGGAGAGCATGCGGTGGAGCGCAGAACTGCTGAAGCCAGAGCAGCAAAATGCTGCTTCTGTCTCCCAGCGCACTAAATTTAGTGATGCTGCGGGCAGCAAACATCTCCTGCTGAAACAGCAAATAGCTGCGAGCAGGAAGGGAAGCGGAGTGCTGGGATCTGAGCAAAGGGGAGCACTGGGATCTGAGCTGAGTGCTGGGATCTGAGCAGAGTGCTGGGATCTGAGCAAAGGGGGGTGCTGGGATCTGAGCAAAGGGGAGCGCTGGGATCTGAGCAGAGTGCTGGGATCTGAGCAAAGGGGGGTGCTGGGATCTGAGCAGAGTGCTGGGATCTGAGCAAAGGGCTGGGATCTGAGCAGAGTGCTGGGATCTGAGCAGAGTGCTGGGATCCGAGCAAAGGGGAGCGCTGGGATCTGAGCTGAGCACTGGGATCTGAGCAGAGTGCTGGGATCTGAGCTGAGTGCTGGGATCTGAGCAAAGGGGAGCGCTGGGATCTGAGCTGAGCACTGGGATCTGAGCAGAGTGCTGGGATCCGAGCAAAGGGGAGCGCTGGGATCTGCATGGGACCACAGCAGCACTGGTGGCACCGGCTGCCCAGCACACCCACAGGGACCTTCCCTACCGTGCTGGAGGCGTGGGGATGCTCACACCGCTCAGAGCAAGGGTCAGCCGGGGCTCCAGGTGAGTCCGTCAGCAGCAATAACCTGTTAATCATTCAGCAGGTTTTAATACCTGTGATTGCGCTGGGTACGCTTTGCTGGCGTTAATAAAGCTTCCAGGGGAGCGCACAAACCCCTCAATAAACAAACACCCTCCTGAGGACGTGGCGCAGGGCTCTGGCCAGGAGCTGATGGGTCCGGTTCCCCCTCGGCAGGGCGCGGCGGTGGCAGTGGTGGTGGTGGTGTTGCCCCACTCGCCATCCCACGGGAAGGGGGGTTGAGGCACGGATGAGCTCCGGGATCCTCCTTGGCTCTGCCCGCAGCTGGTTTGCTCAGCGCTGTGAGATGGTCGTCAACATCTGAAAGATGCTGAGACCAAAAGTGGTGCAAAGAGCTGCATCTTCCAGCTCAATGCTTGCTCCGTGCAAAAATTCAGCAATGCCTCTGGAGGCTGCGTCTAGTCTGGAGCATCCAGTCTGGGCCCACGGGAATAATGGGATTTTACAGGAGTGTCTCCACCACCATTGCTGTGTTTGCTCTGGGCAAGGAAGCAGGAGCAGGAATAAGCCCCTTGCAAGACCTCCTTCTCTTCAGGAATGAGTCTAGCAGCCGCAAGGTGGAGCAGATAATTAAAATGAGCTTCTGCAGGAGAACGAGACTGAAAACCTGCTAATTACCCATCTCCATCCCGCCCTCCCCACGCAGTCTGGACCACATTACGCACAACGTGCCAGGACACCTACACTGCCTATGGACCCACAGCCCTGGTTATAACGGGTGTGTCCCGTTCTGGGAAAGAAACACAAATAAACCCCAAAGCACTGGAGAGCAGGAGTGGCGGGATGTAAATCCACAGCCGGGGTGCTGCAGGGATCCTCCTGGCTCACCTATTGCCTGGGTGCTTCGTCCGTGAGTGGCTCGGCACGGGATCCCTCCCTTTCTGATCACTGTGCCTTTGATTTCAAAAGCACGTGCATTTTTTTTGTGTTCATCTGACATGCAAGACTACAGGGCTTCCGTGAAATTCCATCTAGAATTTCAAATGAAAACCAGAAATGCAGCTGCGTGCTCACATATAGCGTTTGGGGGAGCTGGAGGAGGGATGCCTGCCACTGCGGGAGAGCTCGCTCTCTGCTGGGGCTGTTGCGTCCTTCAGAAGCCAAATCCCAGGACCAGCTCCTGCGTCCGACCTTCATTCTAGCTTGATGAGGAATTTTATTTTTTTTTAGATGAAACTCGTGTTTATCATGTGCAAATTAAAATACCAATTCCACCACCTCCAGTGGTCCCACAACTGCGTTATCTCAAATGTCTCCAAAGTGCCTTCTCTGCAAGCTGCTGGTGCTGATGCTGGACAGACAGCCTCATGCACGGGCTGCAGCTAATTTTAACAACCCGAACCGCAGGAGCGACCTCGGCCGAGAGGCTGAGCGGGTGTGCAAGTGGCAGCGCCTGAATCGGGGCAGCTTTTCCTTCCTTAACCCTGGCAGCACACGACAGGCTCTTCTCTGCAGGAGCGTGCCCTGACCCATGTCAGCGGGGTTCCTGTAACACCGTTAGCGATGCACAGGATGGAGGTGGTCCATAGCGTGAGCGGGCTGCGCTGTGCTGGGCAGGGAACAGCCTTCCGGGAAGGTCTGCTTGCACAAAAATGCCATTTGCTAACATGACGCTGCCCACTGGGACCAACATGCGAGGGGATATTCCGCGGCCGGCGGGCCACGGCGCACAGGTGGAACCAGCCCCGGCGTCTCTCGGTGCTCCTGCAAACAGGGCGAGGGGCTGGGGCTCCTGGGGAGGATGCGGGGGGCTCGCTCCCGTGGCTCAGCATGTTGGAAAGGGAAGCAGCAGCAATCAGGGCGTCCCCCCCGCTGCTGCAGACATCACGTTTTGTCTGTGTTTCAGGGAGCTGGAGCGTTCCTGACGATGGAACCCCCTCCCCACGCAGCAGTGCAGATCACCCCTCCAGTCCGTGTTCCTGCAGCACAATTGCTCGCGGGGCCGGAGCTGCTGCCCGAGGCCAGCGTCTGTTCGCCAAGAGCACTGGCGGATAACCACTGCCGCTGTCAGTGTGAGGACTGAAAAGGGCTCTAAATGCGGGGAAACCTTCTGCACAGGAACAGTTCCACCTCGCGTTATCTGTTATTGGAATATTGGGCTTGGGGCTGGAAGTGCTCGCACGAAATTGTTTTGCCAAGCCCCTCCCCTGTGATTTCAGTTACTCACGTATTTCATCACCTTTGTTCTCACCTGTAAAATGGGAAGAAGGGTGATCCCCAGCTGCTGGGCACTCCTGCAGGACTTTGGGCTGTGAGCTGGTGGGGCCGGGGGGGTGTGCTGAGCCCTTCGGCGGCACGGTGCCAAACCTCGACTGTTGCTTCCCTCTGACACAGCTCACAGACAGAAAAGAAATCGCTGCAACACGACCCTTGAACGTCCCCCGGGTTCTGCTCTGCCGTGGGATTCAGCGCTGAGTCAGCCAGCTCCCTGCCAGCCCCTGGCTCCGGGCTCCCTCCCTCCATCAGGACGGGGCTTTCTTGTGGCTAACGTGGCAATTGCTTGCACGTTACAAAATAATTTTGGGATGGAGCTGCGTGCGTTTAAGCCATGTTTTATGTCATCGTTGATGACTCTCCCCATTTTAGAAAATAATTTATCGTGCTGTTGCGTTGCCTTTTCCTTTAATCTCCTTTCACAACCAATTTGGAAATATCTGCCCATGAAAAATCACCTCCCGTCTCTAGCAGATGTGATCTCTTCCACTCGCTGTCCTGTTATTTCTCACTGGTGTGATTACAAAATGCAGATGGGTATCAGCAGCACATGGTACGTGAATCTACATTTCTCAGATTCTTTCTATGAAACACGATCCCGTTCCAAATCTGTTTCTGGACGGGATGCGGAACGACGGCAGAAATGCAGGTTTCCCACCAAGGAACGGAGCGTGCGCATCTCGGGGCTCCCGCACCATGCTGCAAGTTTAATACACCAGGTGCTGAAATCGCTGCAAACACCGCTGGAAAAAATGGAGCCGGAGCCTGTGAGCAGCCTACCGAACGAGGAGGAAAGCAGCCCATCCCCAGCCGGGATGCGATAGAGGTATTTACAGATTACACACAGAGCGCTGCCATTCATCCACACGGACTCATCAAACCCGTTTCTTTGGCCACCGGCGCAGGCGAGGCGGGGCGGGAGGCTGTAAAAGTCGCTCCCATGAAATGAAACCCCATAAAGTACGTCCCCTTAGCGAGCACGGAGCCGTTTCCCGGCGAAGGGTGTGCGACGGGCGTGGAGAGCCCGCGCGGCGAGGACGCGATGCTGACGCTGTGGCTGGGCAGGCGCAGGGGGACGGTCCCCAGCGCAGGGGGTGAGAGCTCTGCGGGTGGATCAGGGGTGAAGCTGGGCTGGGGCGGTTTCTTCAGGGGTCGGCCACCCGTTAAAATCCAGCGACGGATCCCTGCGCTCGGGGTCCGTGAGCCACCGTGGCCGTATCTCATTGACTCACCATGGTGTCACCGTTTTTTTCTGTAAGCTTTCCGGTAACGTTGCGACACATCCCACGGCATGCTGAGGTCACATCTGCTGCTGTTTCGTAGTAAAACCTCCTGATGGTGATTTTCCACTGCTACGGCAGAGGAAACGGCCCAGCTCTCTAGGAAAGGCTTTGATGCAGGCAGGGAAAAGGTTGGAGCGTGAAGAAGTTGTGTTTCGATGCAGAAAGCATTGTTTGAAACACACCCGGGTGTGATTCGGTGATGGTGCTTATCAAGCAGCATTCAGAGGAATGGGATGGGAGCAGGACATTCAGCACGTAAATGAAACTTTGGAAAAGCCCTCTGCCTTGAGATACAACTCCAAATGGTGACAATTTAAAATTATTTTCTTCTTCCTAATGGTTTTCCAAGATCTCTATGAAAGTGGGACTGGTACCCAGGTTTCGGTAGAAAAGCAAATTAATTCTGCACAAACCAGCCCAAAATAACCCAGAGATTGGTAATAGGACCCTTTGCATACCAGGGAGTCTCACGATGACCTTGAAAATGAGTAAGAAATCTCATCTGCTGAGTCACAGCCCCAGGCATTTGTGAAAAGGAAATACGTATTTTTACTATTTAAAAAAATCTCGTTCTATTCTGCACACAGAATTTTATGCAGTGTCATAAAAAGGCTTACTCAAAACCCCGCTGATCTGGGTGTTTTATGTGTAAGTACTGTATTTACCACGGACAAATGAAGAAGAAATAAAATTCAACTTCAGCCTCATTTCAATTTGCGAGTTATGAAAAATGTTTCTAGAAGGTACCTAATAAATGTGATGGATGTGCCCAGCGGTAATTGATCATTTATTTTTAAAAAATCCTGGCAAACATTTAATTCTACTATTCATTAATATGTTGCCCTTGCGAGACATAATCCATAAAAATGATCCATCTAATAACTGTGATGTCAGCCAGCTGAGGCAGAGGGTGGAGGTGAGCTGGGATCCCCACGAGGAGCGTTACAAATGCCTGTTCTCTCGCAGGTTAATGACGGGGTCCCCGTGTCCGTCCAGCCCCCGCGTGACAGATGACGACCAGCCTCTCTCCCACTCGTCTGGAGTACGTTATTTTTAAACACTTCTGTACAATTTAAGGTTTTTGGTGCAGGGAAGAGCAAATACAAGTGCAGGTGGGGAGCGTGGGGCTGTGCTGCTGCCGGACAGCACAGCGGGGGCCGGATCCCCCCTGTGCCCCCAGACCTGGGGAACCCCCGGGGTGCGTCAGACGCGCGCACAGACAGGCTCCCGACGCCTGCTGCCTGTCACCTAAATCAAAATCCTCATTAAAGCGAGCAAGTGAGACATTGCCATGTCACTCTAATTTGTTTGAATGGCAGGAAAAAAATAAAACCAATTAAGGACTAATGGAATGGCTGCCCTGTTTTAGCAGGTGGTGATCTGTTTTCGAGCAGATAAACAATAACGAGTTTATCCTCGCTGGGGAGCTGCAGAGTGTGTGGGAGCGATGTGGTGGCTGTGACTGAGCATCTCGCAGGAAAGCAGCAAAGTCCTGCATCAAAGCTTGGTTTAGAAAATCGACAGAAACTTAAGCACAAACCTAACGAAGGACTGGCACACCTTAGAGCAGCACCTGGCTTTTCAGTGCTGGGTCTGTACCACCCCCACAGGGCACAGAGACCCCAACCCCTTCCAGCAGCTCCAGGCCCCCAGGCAGCAGCTGCCCCCCCTTAGCCCATAACGAGCCCCTCAGCTTGCTGGGAGCTTAAAGCCCGTTCTGTGGGTGCCCACTCAAGGCTGCAGGGAGGACTCTGCCCCTCTGGGATCTGCACAGTCAGGTAGGAGTGTCTCATTTTTCTCTAACGTGGCTTGGGAAGGCAGCAGTGGCAAGTGGAGCGTGTGTTTCTACAGTGAGTGGAGTTTCAGTCCATCCTCAGCTGCCTGAGAACCCAGCTGCTGCATCTCCTGGGCACAGGGTGGGCTCCAGACCCACCAGCCCTGCTGCTCCTCTGGCGCTTGTCCCTGCAGGGTGATAATGCTCCAAAAGAAAAACAAGGGGTTTGGGTGCCCTCAGTGCCTGCAGGTAGTGGTGGCCACTGGGCGTGTGTTTGCTTTGCTGACGGACCCTGGAAATGCCGTCCTGGCTCAGGCACCTGTGGCAGGTCTGGGTCCCAGTGCCACTCACTGGGTGGTTGTAGCTGGGTCCTTGCTGACCTGGGGGGGACCGAGGTCTGGTGTGTGGCTCTGCCCTGGCACCCCTGAGCCTGTCTGGCAGCCGGGCCCTGGGGTGCCCCTGCCTGTACACGGGCTGTGGACGGAGCCCTCGTGCTAGGGTACAGGTGAAGCTTGCTCTGCGGATGGGCAAGCTGGGAAAAGACACCTCGGTTTGGTGTGATCCCTGGGTGTCAGAGGTGCTAGTGTCACAGTGCAGGCTGTGCTGCTCCTCTTTCCGTCTTTTCTTCAAGTGATGCTTGGGACGCGGTGTCCTCGAGGACACCAGTGAAATGTGGAACATCCAAGGAGACCGCAAGTCTTAAAAAAAAAAAATAATAAAAAAAAAAAAGGCAAAGCAGTCTGCTCTGCTGGAGGTGGAAATAGCTGGGGACATAATGAAAACAAAGTGTGAAAAACAGAGAAAACAACCCAAAACCCCAGCCAAGCCCCCTGCATCGATTCATCCCTCCCGGCATCGCTTTTTTCTCTCCCGGTGGGGTCAGACCTGCCCGTCCCTCGCCCCGCGCTGTGCAGCGGGTCCAGCGGCGTGGGCGAAGCCGCCCCGGACACCGGTGGGTGCGCCCCGGCCCTGCTGCCGCCGGCGGGAGAACGGCTCCGGCGGGACCCCCGGGGCTTCCCCGGTCCCCGGGGCCGCGCAGCCGGGGACGGGACGGGGCGGGCGGTGTCCCCGCGTGGGCGGAGCGGAGCATCCTGTGCTGCCGGGCTGCTGGCGGCAGGGGGCGCTGTCGGCGAGGCGGCGGCCGCGCACACCCGGGCGGGGGGGGAGCGAGCAGCGGGTGTCACCGGGCGGGACACACACCGGGGTGCAGCGTGTGCGGGTGTCACCGGGCGGGACACACACCGGGGTGCAGCGTGTGCGGGTGTCACCGGGCGGGACACACACCGGGGTGAAGCGTGTGCGGGTGTCACCGGGCGGGACACACACCGGGGTGAAGCGTGTGCGGGTGTCACCGGGCGGGACACACACCGGGGCGAAGCGTGTGCGGGTGTCACCGGGCGGGACACACACCGGGGTGAAGCGTGTGCGGGTGTCACCGGGCGGGACACACCGGGGTGAAGCGTGTGCGGGTGTCACCGGGCGGGACACACACCGGGGTGAAGCGTGTGCGGGTGTCACCGGGTGGGACACAGCGGGGTGAAGCGTTTGGCGTGGACAGAAGCGAGGGTACAGCCGCGCTGGTGCCGGGCGGGCTCTGTGCGTGGGGTCCCGCGCGGTTTCCAGGCTCGGGGGGGTCCCAGCCTGCGAACGCCCACGGGTGGCTTTGGGGCTCCGTGGGGTCTGCACTGTGCGAGCGGGGGCATAGCCGGACACAGGTGCTTTTGTGACAGAGGGCTTGCAGGTTGCTTTGGAATCAACAGCGGTCTTATTCATAATTGCTAAATAGAGCAACAAGCAATAATAACTAATAAATAATGATCAGGTTCCTTCCTTATCTCAAAAGTGAGTCTGGAATAATTTCAAGCAATTTGGAAAACAGTTCCTGGAGTGTCCTGGAGCAGCCTGTGGGCAAGTACCAGCCAGAAGGCACCAGGTATTGCTCTGCAGGGTACAAGTTCTGTCTTCCCCTTTTGCTGGCTCTTCCACACTGCTCGTGGGAAAATAAATTGAGTTTAGCTGCGCCCGACCTCAGAGAGACAGCAGAAGGATGCTGCTTCCCCCTGCGCAGCTCTTTGAGGCAGTAGGCAGCTGAGCTGCAGAGGGAACAGGGTCACCACTGCCTGGGAGCCTGTGGGCAGAACGGAGACCCTGGGGATCCTGCCCTGGTGTGTCCGGAACACGAGTCTCACCCTGCAACCATCAGCTTTGCAAACTTTGCAGTTATCTTTTGCTTTAAACCTCCACGCTGCCAAGCCTTTTTCTCTCGTGTATCCCTTCACGTACAAGTTTTGCCCCGTGCAAAAATCGCCCCCTTCGACCCCAGTGATGCTGTACGGGCTTTGGGGCCGGGTACCAATGTCCACAGCTGGACGGTGCTTTCACTGCTAGATTGACAAGGGCTTTGATGCCACCCTGAGGTGCTGTGGTCTCCACACCTGCTGAGATGGGCCTTGCAACTGCTGCTTCGACAAAGATAATAGCACTGTGTTCATAATGTTACAGAAATCCAGAGGAGCGGCACATGGAATAAATAAAAGTGGAAATGAAGCATGACGAGTCAAGCACTGCACAAACCAATGCTGGAAGACATCTCGCTTACAGCAGGGAGTCCGTGCAGTGCCCGGCTCCTGCCGCGCTGCCTGCAGTGCCCCGCAGCATCCTCTGAGCTGCTGGTGCCAGGGTTTGGAACGTGCCTGTCGCGGATCTCCAAATTCAAGTTTTTGGGCTCACTGCTGTGCATTCTCTGCAGAGCAAATCTGTTTTTCAGCCTGAGCTGGGCAGTGTTGATTGTCTGCGGTATGAAGGTGTTCACCCTGTGGCCTCATCCGGGAGGGAAATGCATCTTTTCAATGAGTTTTCGGCCTCGTGTTTGCCCTTGTTTCCTGCTTTCTGCTGCTCGTTCCCATTTCTCGCAGCGTGCCGCTGTCGGACGGTGGGTTTCCCCGTGTCACACCTTTCCCAGGGAAGCAGGTCGTGTTCCCGGGCGCAGCAGCGGGGTTGGCATCGCCAGGCGCTCCCACGCTGGCACCCATGGACGTTGCTCTCTGTTAGGAGGCTTTAATGCTGCGATTTTCATCTGGAGGAAGGTGGGCAGGTCCAGGCACCACAGTGACCTTTGCTGTAGGTGTGTGTCAGCGTGACCGCGGGGTGTTTTTAATTCCTGCTGCTTACCGAGGGGTTATTCCGAGAGGAGAGGAGCGGGAGCCTGAACGCGGGGGTGAAGGTCGTGACGGCGGCAGGACTGCAGGCTGCACAGGAGAGTTAATTAGCTCCTACTGACACAGAGAAACATCCTCCGGAGTATTGATTTCAATAAGTTTTTGCTCAATTAGTGTCTGTCTCGGGGCAGGTGTCATTACCCTTCTGCTTCCCAGGCTGCTGGCAGCCTGCTTCCCTGACATGGGCTTTGCCACACCGATCCGTCTCTCGGTGGCCCCCGGGCTGGCCCTGGGTTCCTCGTCTGTACTCATTTGGCTCTTCTGTCCCCCTCTCCTGGGCACCTCTCACCTTCCCCTTCCTCCCACCCTCCTCTGCACAGAGCCGGGGGCAGCAGTGACCCCAGCCCGGGACAGGGACACCCACCCCAAAGCTGAGGATGCTCCTGGGGGACGAGCCGTGGTGGGGCGTGGGGTGGGCGAGCAGCAGGAGGGCAGTGGTTTGGGGGCGGCAGGTGGAGGAGAGGAGCCGGGCTTGGCCGTGGGGGGCACGGGGGGGAGATGGCGGCAGTGGCATGAGCTGCTGCGGGTGATGGGAACGGCTGCGGCAGGCAAACCTGACCTGGCACACAGCTCTGCTTTGATTTCTGATTAAGAGAGAGGGCAGGTTTATTTTAACAAAATCGTGTTTTCTTGGTTAAATGCTGTTGTTTCAGAGCTTTATGAAAAACAAACACAAATGCCCTTTTGGAGCCACTGTTTGTATCATTATGCAACCGTATGACAGCTCTGACACGGGGATTTGATGGTTTTCGGAACAAATCCTTCAGTATGTAGAGACTAGCGTTCCCAAGAAATGTATTTGTTTGAAGTCCTAGAATTTTCTGGAAAACCTCAAGTCCAATTATGAAGATCAAGTGCATTATCGTTTTGAACGACTATGTTGGGACAAGGGGTGGAAAAGACCTTCTCCCAAGAAAGCTCGGTTGCTGGGGCGTTTCAGGCCGAGGTTCCAATGGAAGCTGACCTAATTAGACAGTTTATAGATACTCGGTTACCCAACTCAAACTGGCTGTCGTGTAGGTGCCAAAAAAATCCCATTTCGTCTCCCCTCTGCCAAGCCTTCTGTTTGCAAATCTATTAGGTTTTAGAACAACACTGGAGCAGCATTCCAGGGCTGTTTTCAAGGCTCTTTTGTTTTAAAGTCATCATCACAGTGCTCTGCAAACACAGTTGGATTATGATCAAGTCCCACCGTGAACCCAGCGCTGCCCAGCCCACCACCACACCATGTCCCTCAGCCCACGGCTGCTCGGCTTTTAAACCCCTCCAGGGATGGTGATTGCCCTGGGCAGCCTGTTCCCGTGCTTGGCAACCCTTTCCGGGAAGAAATTTTTCCTAACATCCAACCTAAACCTCCCCTGGCGCAGCTTGAGGCCGTTCCTTGGCGTGACCGCATCCGAGCGGAGGTTGCTCAGAGCAGCTCCTCGGTGAGTAACGCAGGCTGCGAGTTGTTTCTCTGATGTCTGTACCCTGGCTCTGCTCTGGGGTCCTCCCGTTCAGTTCTGCCCCGTTTGCTGTGACAACCGTTGTGCTCCCCAGCCCGGGGGGGCTGCAGGACTGTGCAGAACAAAGTGAACCTGCCCCTGCCTGTGGCCGTTAGTCTGCAGTTGTGCAGCATCCGCACCAAAGGCTCTCTACAAAGTGGCTGTCCTGGCGTTTACAACACTGCACCCGTCTGGAGCATCTGCAATGAGAAGAGCCACATTGGCAGCGATGCCGGAACCATCCTCTGCTGCCGGCGATGTGGGCAGTGAATCACCGCGCAGCATCACTGACGATGAGAGGGTCGTTCGGCAGCGCTGCATCGCTCTGGCACGCGGTACGAGGGGTGTCCTGTCTCCAGGGCTGCCAGGGACCTGCTGGGCACAGGTCCCCGCATCCATGGCATGAGGCATGGTGACTCTTCTGGAAGCGTTTGTAGGAAGGAGAGCGTGTGCTCTGGGCTTGTGTCATGGGTGATGACCGGTGGCGGTCCCACCAGCATGGGGGCTTTGGGCTGGAGCCCTTCCCCCAAGATAAGCCATCTGAAGGAGTGCAGGGGCTGGGGGAGAAGGGGTTTGAAATCCTCCAGGGTGACTGGGGCTGATGGCTCATCACCCGAAAGGCTGGCTCCACCCTTGGCTCCAACCTTTGCTGATTTCACCCTGACGGTGCTCACCAGACCGCAGATCCCCTCTCTCTGATGCACCCTCTCTAACACCCGTGGGCTGTGCTGAAGTTCCCCTGGGCTCCTTTTCCAGCTCTGCGGCCGGTCCATCGTGTTCTCCAATTTCCCTGCGCCTCTCAGTGCCTCTGTTCATTTGAGGGGAGCAAGCTGGGAAGCCCTTGTCGAGCTGGCAATGGGCGTTAGATATGGAGCAGTTTAATTTGGAAGTCCTGACGGATATACTCCATATTGGGAGCTTAATATGTTTTTATATTTAGCGCTGGTGCTGCGACTGTTCTAATCTTCTTAGCGCAACTGTGTACAAAAGGGCAGGATCCATATAATGAGCTGAGCCAGGCGGTCTCGCTGGGAAAGCAGCCTGCTGCGAATGTAAAGCACGGGCTCTCATTAGTCTGGGAAATGACCCTGTTTAAAACCCAGCCTCGTTCTCCGCTGCAGGAGCGGTGGGGTTGCAGAGACCCCATTGCCCTGGGCAGGAGGAGCCCCCCGGCCGTGGCGCTGGCCTGTCCCCTCCTCTGCTCCAGGACCATGTGGCTCTGGAACCGGTACCCGTGGGAGAGGAGCGCTGGCCGGGCATCGCCACCGGTGTGTCCCTGGGTCATGCCACCCCTCCCGTGGTGGATGCTGCGTGAGCAGCTATCGGCAGCCGGTGCTGGCCGGGGTGTTTGTGATCAGCAGCTGTTCTGTAATGTGCTTGCTAACATCTAGATGCTGTGGGGGCTGCAGCTGACAGCTTGGATTAACCGAGCATCTGAGGAATGAACATTATTTCCTCTGTACCGCACCACCGCGGGGAGCCCGGCCGAGCCCTCCCGGTGGGCGTGAGCCTGAATGGTTGGATCCCCATCCAGCGAGGCTGGCCGGAGATGAAATAAAAGAAATCTTGGCTGACAGTGTCTTGCTGCAGCTCTCCCAAAGTGAGGCGGTTGATGGGAATGGAGTGAAAAAACAAGGGGCTGGTGACAAGCTCGCCACGCGGACTTTGCTGTTGCTCTTCGGTTACAAAGTCCCTGATTCAAACTCTGCGAAGGAAATGATTCAGTTGTCTCGTGGCTCTAACCAGTCTCCATTAGTATTTACTCTATCTTAATTTCCCATACCCTCGAGGTGCAGACGTGCCAGTACATTCCCCCATGCCTTATCGCCGGTTTCTTAACCTGTGTCGGGTTCGTGCTTAGAAATGTTCTTCCCACCGACCTGTTCACCCTGCCCGTGGAGCCAGAAGCCACTGCAGCAGCACAGAGGCACTCCGCATTGTTTTCCAGTGCGTCCCCTGTGCTCTGGTTGGTGTCCTGCTGCTGACCAGTTCCCGTTGAATAGCTGAAATCAGCAGGGTTATTTAGAGGTCTCAAACTCGGCTTCCTAAATGGTATTGCCAGCTTTTACCTTCTGGCTTTTTACAAAGTCTGGACTTTTTTAGTGCCTTTAACCTTCCACTGCAGAATGATTCAGAGATCTTTTTGAATGCTACCTTAAAAGGCAGCTTCACATTTTTTGCTGACCCGAGGAGATGCTCAGATTCTCCCTCTTCCTCAGCGGCATTTCTGACCTCCTCCTGGCAAGAACACAGGTGGCCAGGGTGCAATCCCGCAGCAGGAAAGACTTTGGTTTCACTGTGGCACTGGATGAAATTCCACTTTTCTTTGCGTAACTGGTGAAAACGTGTTATTTTCAACTAGCTCTAGTATAGTCAATTTCCCCAGTAGTCTCTCCTGGATGATATTTTTTTTTGGGGAAAAAAAGTCACAGTAGCTATCATGTATTTTTTATAAATTTTGCAGTTCTGGTAGAACTGTATTCTTCTGTGAGTCAAAATGCTTCTGGCAAGTAAGCTCAGTCCTCGAGCTTGTAAGGGATATTTGTCTTTGGGGTGTAGCAGAGGTGGGAGCAGAGGTGGGGCTGGAGGAGAGGCAATGGCGTGTGCCCGTCTATGCACCGACGGGCGCGTTCTGGCTCGCAGCGTTCCAGCCACCAGCCCCTCTCCCATGCACCGCTTCGGAAGCCGGGAGCGTGTGTGAAACGCACTCAGCATCCTCCTGGCTGGTGGAGAGGGGATCTGGCCACACTGCAGTAGCGGGCAAGCGGGCTGGATTGTGCTCATGGAGCTGTTTGCACCAAAGTGGTTTGATCCCACCGCCTTTACCGCTCGGACAATGTTTCAAGCAAGCCCTGAGGTACGCTGGCTCCGCTTGTTTGTATAACTGGGTTCCAGCTGTGGAGGATTTATTAATACATCTGGTATGCCCAGGACACCGCGTTAAACATGAAGATTCGCTTTCTGCACGTAAGGCGCTCTGCTGCTGACTCCAGGCTTGTTAATTTGGTCAAAGAGGACTTGGCTAGTTTGGAAACTCGGGGTTTTATGGAACAGAAGTTTTTCCTTTCCTCCATTGCTTTGTTTAAAATATAAAAAGTGACCCTTGTCGTCCTTTTACATAAAATCTCTGGAGCTGCTGCATTAAGCTGCTCCTCTGTCATTACTTTGCAAATTTGTCATTGGCTAATAGGGGACTTGTTTCATCCACAGCTCATTATTTTATCCAGTCTGGCATCTTTTGCTACTAGGGGTCACCCTGTTGGGGGCCAGAGGTGCCCGGTGAGACCGGGACCAGGGACTTAGCTCCCCGTCGCCCTCCTTTGCAGCACAGGAGAAAATCCCCCAGCCCTCCCATCTGTGGCCCATCTTGTTGAGCAATGTGCATGGCTCAAGATCTGGAGTTGAGCTACAATTGCTTTGCACAGGGACGCATCGCTTGAGAGCATGGAGACTTTGGCTGGCCCTGGAGCCCACTCGCTGCGTGCGTTTAGATATCCCCTCCCCTGCTGCGCTTGTGCCGAGTATTTCTGATAGAATCACCCACACGTGCTCTTGGCATCGTTGGTTTCAAGCTGTTAGAAAACTTAATTAATGATGAGCTTGCAACTTGTGTAATGCATCCCAGGTCTTTCAGTTCGTACACCCTGGGGCTGAGGTCACAACTTCTGGTGACGTTTGCACCATCCAAGCCGAGGCTTTGGAAGACCACGAGGATTTGATCTCTAGAGATTGCTTCAGGAGCACTTGGTGCCAGCCCTGTGTGACGGTGTCTGCACAAGGATGGTGTTTTCCCATCCTGTGGCTGAAAACGGGCGGGGGCGGGTGGAATAATCTTTTTTGTGGGGGTTTGTTTGCTGCTCTGCAGGCAGAGGGAGTCTGAGACTGAGCAGCCGGCGGCGCTGAGCTGATGTTTGCTTCCTTGTTTTGCCCTGGTTCAAAGGCTTGTGTAGGAGGCAGAGGAGGTTTATAAAAACAAAAACAGAAGAGGAAAAGCCCACACTCTGTGTTCGTTTCCAGCCGCTGCAGTGCCCGGTGCAGCGTTGTATCCTGGCGCAGCGAGGTGTCGAGCCCTGGCTCCGTACCGGCAGCACCCGTGCTGTTCCCTCTGCCCCAGGCTCAGTCCGGTGTGCCCGTGCCCACTACAGCTGCTGTCCTGCGGGGCTGAAACTCGAACAGATCCACCGACTTTGACAAACGTACAGAAACAGATTTTCTTTGGATAAAACCCGCGATGTATCCAGCCACACCACAGCAAGGCAGCACGGAGCCCTAGGGCTGACTTGGGTGGCACTCGGACCAGAACCGGGCTACAACTTAGGGCAAGATGCAGTTAAAGAAAGGAAAAAGGAGAAAAAAAAAAGCATTGCATTGTTCTTGCATTCATTTCGAAGTGAGTTAAAGTGTATTAACACAGGAAAAAGGGTGATCAAGTGTTCTGAGGGTTGTCCCGTGCCGCGGGAAGGCTGGGGAGGGGAAGCAAGCGCAGTGGAAGAGCGAGGTCCAGATTTCTCCCCAGCTGTGCTGAGCACAGACCTCCTGTCTGTTTCCTACAATGTCCCAGTGACTCCAAGTTTGGACTGAGCTGTCCTTTCACGCGCTTGGTGGGGTTTTTTTGCATAACTGAAGCATAGCAGAGAAGCATAAATCACCCCACGATGAACTATAGGGATGGGCCATTCGTCGTCTGACAAGCATGCTCCCCCTTGAAACACAATGGAAATTGTCTCGGCAAAAAACTTTTAAGTAATACAGACAATACTGATTCTTTGGATGCAAACGTTGACAAAACACCATTTTCCTCTGTCAGTGATGATAAACGTGTCTTGAGAACCTACAGTACTAAAGGTTAAAAAAGCTAACTTGCATCTAAGAAATTAAGCTGTTTTAATTTATTGTTTAAAAACAACCATAAGAAGCTTCTTCTCATAATTTATTCTTAAAATGCATCTTGCCTCGAGGGTTTCCATAGTTACAGATGTTTCTGATTTGTAATGTTAGCACAATTGACATTTACTGCGCGACGAGAACCTCTAATTGATTTTTCTACATGGAGAGGAGAAAGCAAGTGCTCGGCGAGATGCGCGGTGCTTAATTGCCAGTTTCTGGGGGACACGGGGATGTAATCACGCACCAAAGGGCTGTGGAGGATTTGAACAACAAACAATATTGCTCATAAATAATTTGACAAGTCACAAGATAATCTTATCAGCCAAGAGCAGCAGTTGAGAGCTGAGGGCCGTTAAATCTTTGCTGCAGTTGAGCATCCTTCTGTTGTACACGAGGGTGGAAAGTTTGGCTTGTGTAAGCATCCCCAAACCAGCAGCCCAACCCACCGGTTCTGCTGGTCACCGATGTGTCCTCCTAGGGTCTTCAACTGACCTAAAGTGTCAGCTGCCGAGGGAAAGCTAATTTTGCTATTAAATTTTTTAAAATTATATTTGTAAATGTTTGAGCAAAGTGAGCTATATTGACGGCTGTATTTAAGTCATGAACGTGAGGATCTGGTTATACAGCGTGTTCTTGTTCACAGCTGCCTTGTTCCATCTCCATAGCACTGGAGGACGATGGCTCATGTTGTGGAGAAACAGCATCAATTTGTCGTGAGAAAAGTAAATCCACTCTCCATTTCTCTAACTTGCAGGACTGACGCTGCAGTAGGATGTGTGAAGCCTTTCTAGAGGTAATCTCATTTTCTGAAATTGCCTCTCGCTGGGGCGTTCTTATTCCTTCTTCCCCAGCCGGTTGATTATTCTGAACTACTTCTAATCAGGCAATGCTGGGATCAGGAGAGAAGTGCCTGGGAGAGCAAACAAAGTGGATTAAGGCGTTAAGGCTGTAGCAAATTGGGGGAGATTGGGAATGTCAGTTGATGGTACCAAAAGCTGATGCTTCTGGAGTTTGTAAGAGCAGCTGAATGGGCTGACATGGAGAACACCAGGCTGAGCTTGTCTCCTTAAATCCATTTTCCTCCTCTCCTGCTGTTACCCAGACACAACAGATTTTTTTACTGTTTTGAGGAGATTCAGAGGACAAGATAAAAGCAAATTATGTAAAGAGGTATACGGTACAGTAATTTGTGGAGTAATTCCTGTTCACAGGCTGCTCCGGGCTGTGCTGGGCTCTAGTGGACGGCTGTCGGAACCGTGCGTGTCCGGGGAAACCTCGGCCAGCAGCTCCCACAAACCCTGCTCCTGCTCAAAGCTAAGGGAAAGTCCTGAGGAAAAGTGAAATTCCTGAAGAAAAGCATTAAAGTGTGGCAGGAAAAAATGCCCAAGCTCGAGCTAGACCCGAGGGTACTTTAAGAATTAAATTACATTTTTCATTGAACGGTGACAGGAGGCTGTTTCCCGCATGGAGAGTTGCCTGGGAGCCCACGAAGCTCGTAAACTCGGTGAAGTTGGATATTAACCACAGCCGCACCGCCTGCCAGAGGTAACCGGGAAATGGAGATGGGATAAAGGTGTTCTCTTACAGAAGCCCTGCAGGAATAAGAAAAAAACACCAGCCTCTCTTAAAAAGGAGGCGAGTCCTTCCCACAGTGCAATAAGCACAAGAAGGAGCTGTGTTCTGCTTTTTTCCAGCTCTAAATACGAGTGAAAGTGTCGTGTCGGTGACAACTGGAGCCCGTTGCACGAGACAAAGAAGTAGCCTGACATAAACGTGGAAAGCAGAGAAATGCATGGAAATATTCGCTGAAATGCCCGTTTGAGGGGATTGGAAGGGCTCAGCAAGCAGTGAGCCGTCAGTGAAATCGGAGCCTGCAGGGAAAGGGGGTGATACGCCTGGAGACCCACCGCCCTGTGCCGAGGGATGAAAACAAACGTTTCCCAGCGGTGGGGTGCCAGCCCTTCCCTTCCAGACAGGGCGTGGGAAACTCAGGTGGTCTCTCTGCTTGGTGGTAACCAGAAAAGGCTCTGGACTGCAAGGTTTGGTGAACCTTTTGTGCAGTGTCCTGGCTGCCAGCATCCCACCTGAGCACGGCTCTCTGGCGGTGCTGCCTGGCTCGGGGGCAACGTGGTTCGACTCGTGCAGTGGGTGCCAGGGGTTGTTTTGGTGCAGGAAGAGCAGCACAGGAGAAAATTTGACCATCCTTAAACCCTGAACTAAACAGGTGCCGGGAGCTGGGCTCCCAGGCCAGCAGCATCCCGGATTTGGTGTCTGGCTGGGGAATGAGCCTTGCCAGGGTGTGGAAGGCACAGAGCGTCAGCGGGGTGAGCAGCACTGGGGGTCGACATGGAAAAAGAAGGGAGGGAGAGACAAAGCCAAGGGACAGAGAAATTGCCTTTGTGCAGGGATCCTGGGAGGCTGCAGGGATACTCTTCTCTGTACTAGATGTTGGCATGCTGTGATATTTGATAGAAATTCAGCCTCTTGATTAACTCCATTTATAGCCTGCAATAATGCAAACCAGCGGGTTCTGGCGTGGGTCAGGAGAGAAGCTCGTGTCAGCAAAGAGAAACACCAGCTCTGCCCAGCACTGCCACTGGGAATGTGCAGAGTAGCCTGCCCTGTCCAGAGGACCGAGGGGCCAAGGAAAACTTCAGAATGGAGCAGCGCCCAGCAAAGCCAGTGCAGTGTCCAGGCTCTCCCAGTGGTGAAACTGGAAAGACCCTGCAGATGGCCAGCAGAAATTAAGTCACTCGCCAACAAGAAGATGACAGCAGTGGCTGCTGTGGACAAAATGCTATTTTTAGAGGCATCGCTGCTCAGCCAGCACCCGTCTCCCTTCCTCATTCCTTCCCCGGCGCTGGGAGAGCGGCTGGGGGCTGTGCTCCGGGGCAGGACGCGGTGCTCCACCTCGGCAGCAAATAGACGGCTGGAGGTTTGCCAGCCCCGCTTCCCTCACTGGTTCGTACCTCGGATGTTCAAGCAGTATTTATTTAAATTGGTTGATCGTAGCAGAGTTAATTTGTTTTGAAGCCTGAGCCAGTAAGTATTTGGCCACTGGACAGGAAAATCTAAGCCAAACAAACAAAAAAATATTCAAACCGTAAAGCATTGTTTAATTCTTCACTCTTAAGCACAGAGCACCTCAGAGAAATCATAGTTCTGTAAGAGTAACGAGGCGAGGGCTGTTTCCAATCAGAGCTTTACTCTCCGTTCCCCAAGAGCCCCGTATCGTTTTGGCTACAGATGGAAAGTCCGTGTGTGTACCAAATAGAAATGCGAAATAAGCGAGAGAAACTCTGCAGAAGAAAAAGTTTAATGTTTCCCTTTGGGATGCTTTCCACGCAAATACTGTGGATTGTGAATTTCTTGCTGATTTGGTTACTGGTGCAATTTGAGATGGATAAACTCTAATTTTTACACTGAGGTGTGGAGAAAGTGCTGAGATGAGTGAGCTTTCTGCTCTTCAGGGACCATGTCTGCGCTGGTGTTCGGGTCACCCCTGTGGCCGTGGGGCTCTGGCGGGCTCTGGCTGCTCCGTGGGATGTGGATTCACCCCTGGCCATGCTCCAGGCGTGGTGCCGGCACAGTCGGAGCTCCTCCAGCCCGTGTTCCCCCAGCAGGACCAGCTCCACCTGCCTGCCCTGGCACGGGCTCGTTGGACTGGCGCTGGGGAATGTCCAACGGCGTGGAGACCCCGGAGTCCCTGGAAAGGGAAAGCCCCCCACCACTGATGAGTTTCCTTGTGCCTAAACCAAGCCTTTCTTGCCTTGAGCGACGCATGCTGTTGCTTGTTCTGTTTGCTGCAGGGCTGTCCCCTGCCTCTTTGCAAGCTTCAGGACGGCTGTAGCTCCGGTGATCGGCTCTTCCACCGGCTCAGCGACCCGACTGTCGGTTTACCTCCTGGGCTGTGGCTTCTGGTCATTCTTCATCCTGTCATCGGGACTTTGAGCTTCTCCGCGCTTCCCTCTCCAGTCGATGCCCACCCGGCCACCCCGGGGAGGTCAGCTCTGCCAGAGGATGAGCGTCCATCCTTCCCTGGCCATCGGGGTCTGGGGTGAGAGGGGACCTCAGCCTGGGTGGACCCTGGGGGTTTGCTCCAGCCGGTCGTGGCAGCGAGGGGACAGCTCTGCAGGACGGTGGCCAGCACCAGCGCTGAGCATGGTGACACTGCGTGAGCCCACCGCCCGGCCATGGGCGTTGGTGTCTGTGGGGTGACACCAGCCGTGGACAGACCCTGTGCCCAGCTGTGCTGCCACATCTTCCTCACAAACCTCTGCCAGCGACCGCTGCTCCCCCGACATCTCGGGGCTGGGACGTCTCTGGGGATAAAAACTGCTGATGCTGCAAAAACCCAGCAACGCTTTGTGATGCGGATAAACACGGCTAAGGATCCAGGCTGAGAATCCCCTTCTGGTTTTACTTGTGTCCCACGACACTTGAACAAAAGTTTTCAGAAGGGAAGGACAATAAATCAAGACTGTACTTCGCTGGGCCTCCGCTCCCGAGCCGCTCGAGGGAGCTGGTTAAAATTAGCAAGGAATGTGGGCTGGAGGAGCGCAGCCTCGCCTGCACAGCGCCCTGCAGAGCTGTGGCGCCGAGCCGGTCCTGGCTCTTCCAAAAAAGGCGATAAATGGCTCCGGGGCAGCTCGGTCCCGTTCCCGCACACCCGGCCAGCCTGGGCAGGTGCTGGCGTCCAGGCTGCAAAACGAGCGCTCCAGCCGTGTGCGTCCAGTTTAAACACTGGGGAAGGAGTGGGATGAGGCATCCCAGGGTTCCTGGGGGTTTAAGGGGGTTTTTCCTGCACCTTGCTGAATATTGAAGGAGCACTCGGTCAAAAAATCAAATGGTGGCGGTTAAGTCAGGGATTGCCAAGAGTCTGCTGCATCCCAGAAAGGAGAGTGGATGGAGGGAGCGTCTTGGCCACAACAGCAGCTGCCGGCACACAGCGAGGTCGGGAAACGTCCTCTGGAGGATGCTCCAGAGCAAGGTCCTATGGTCTCGGGTATGCAGTAAAGACCAGCACAAAACATCTGTTACTGCAGCCCTGATGGAGCTGGATGCAGGTCTGGGGAGGCAGGGAGCAGCGTGGTGGCGCAGGGACACCCGCTCCTGGTGCAGGGAGGGCAGAAGGGCTTCCCAGAGGTTCCCCAGAGTTTGCTGCTTTTGCTGGTTGGAAATTGAGCGTGGAAAAGGATTCCTAGTGACTGCCTACCCTTGCCTCCGCAGGCAGCAGTGAGGCCACATGGGTGCATCCTCCCTGTGCCCGAAGCAGAGTGTCCCCCTGGGTGTCCTCCAGACATCGCTCTGGGGCAGATCTGCTGCTGCTGAGGTGATGCCCTTTTGCAAAATTGCATGCCAGTTTTTCCTGGTTGTTTCCAAGCAACAAATAATCTGTACTTTGAAAAAAAAACCCCTTCTTTTTCAGAGGAAAAGCTGGCGATGCTGGTACGTCCCTGGAGGACAGTCCTCCCCAGCTGGGCTGCAGTGCTGACTGCTCTGCGTGCCGGCCGTGTTACACCAAGATACAGAAAAAGGGGAAAAAAGGCCCATGTTGAGAGGTAGCCAAGCTCCCATCCAAGGCCCGGATCATCCACTAAATCACTTCATTCTTCTCCTGCAATGCCTCACTCCTCAGTTCGGACCATGAGGAGGCGAGGCTGCCCTACCCGTTAGCAGCGGCACAAGGAAATGACGAACGTTCAGCTGAAACACTCCAACGTGCAGGTACTTTGACTTTTTTTAATTTCTGCAGCCTATATTTCTTTATTATGGGCATTCAAGCAATAGCACTTGAGCCAGCAGCACCCACGGGCTCTCTTTACTATTGCCTTTCTATTTTAAGAGCGGGGCATTATTGTTAATATATTTCTTATGTTTGGTTTCTATCAGAGTCAGTTTGTTTAACTAATAGGCAGATTTATTTACTGGATGGAGGAGGAAGGCAGCAGTTAAAAGGATACAGCTAATACAGCAAACATTAATCTTGCCTCCAGCAAAACCACTGGCAGCACCTTGGAATTTTTTCAGCTTTTCTACAAGGTCTTCAGGGTGTAGTCAAAATAATGCCTTAATCTGCACATTCCCAACTCCAAGGTCTGCACAGCAAGGGCTTGTGCTGAAGAACAGTCTTTGCTGTGAAAAGCAATGGAACTCCTTGGGCAACTTGGGAACTGATGCCCAAAACCGAAATTCCCATTTATCTCAACAGGAGACTCCTTACTGCTGCTCAGCACCTATGGTGTAGTCACTTTCCTGATTTAAAAGAAAAAAATCTCCAGCAGGAGAGGACAATAACTAAAATTTAATTTTGTCTCCTCACTTTTACCAGCCAGAGCCGTTCCGTTCTGTTTCATGGAGACCGTTCAAATCAAGACTTGCCTTTGCTGAGAAGTGACGCAGACTTCACATTTCCATGAAAATGGAATTTTATACCAAAACCAAAACAATACCTGAAGACTCAGCTTTTTCTCTTGGTATTCCCATCTCTCTCTAAGGGGAGTGCATCAGACCAAACCCCCCACGTGAAGATGTGCTCGGAAGGGGTAAGTCCCAGCGAAATATTTGCACTGTGGACATCCTTGAGAATGTGCAGGGTGGTGAAGGTGATTCCCCAGCCTGGCCCATGGTCTTTGCCACCCAAGGAGGGGTGTTGTGGGGGTGCTGCTGGCAGGGAGGGGGGTCCCCTTTCTGCTGGGCTGGGACGTGCCCTGGCCCCCACCAGCTGAACCTCTCTGATGCTTGGTGGGAGCAGAGCTGCAGCGCCCAGCACGGATCTGGGCTTTGATGGGTGCGCTGGAGGTTTGGAAAGCACACTGAATGCAGGATTAATCTCTGAATTTTGGTACCCATCTCTAGAAAAAATGTGAGTTACCTGTGCATTACGGTGATGACTTATGAAAGGTAGCCCATCTATTTATGAGTTCTTGGTGACTTATTGCCATTTCTCTGTGTGCTTTTATCAGTGCAGAAATTTTTTTTTTTTTGTCCAGGTAAATCTTTGAGGCTTCCTGAGGTTAAAAAAGAACAACAATGTCTGAAGTTTAAAAAAAAAAATTAAATACTGTCTATCTGAGCGTCAGCTGGCTGAAGATTCAGGCAACAGTTTGCTTTGAACTTGAACATCCACGGTTCCTACGCTGAAGCTGAGAATGCCCCTGACAACCTTTGACCACCCTGACAGTCCCACTCCAACCAGTGCGGCTGTTGTCGAGAGTGATAACGCACGTCATTGCTGCAGCTTGCCGGGGTTAATGATTTTACAGTGTCACTGCGGAGAAGCGGGGGATGTTTGTATGCCTTTTTTGAAGCCGTGTGAGGGCACAAGGTTTGAGAAACTCGTGTAATTAGCAACACGTCACAAAAAAATTCCTTGTCCCTTGACTCACACGCCCGAAGGGAGGATGCTTGCTCACTTTCTTAATCACTTCCCTTCTGTGTGCCCCTGGATACTGCTTTGCATCTGGGTTGACGTCCAAGAAAAGTGAAATTAATTTATTCAGAAAATAAAAGGACAATTTCTTTGCTCACGGGATTTGTCAGAGCTTCCTTTCCCTTTCATTAGCTTTACAAAGTGTTGATTTTGCTTCAACATCGACAGATAGCGTTTTGTCAAACACCCATTTTATTCTCATTCTGGTGTTTACGTTAAGAGGAAAGAATGAGCAGCTTTGTGACAAGAAAACATCTGAGATTTTCAAGGAAGGGGGGCAAGCTGGGTGTCACGTATTGCTTTGCCACATTCTCCTACTTGCATGTCAGCGTGGTATTTGTAAAAGTTGTTCAGATGAGGCACTCGAGATTCATTTTAACCCCCAGGAGGGCACAGTCCCGCTCCTGCTGCGCACCAGCCTCCCCAACAGCTGTCTGGAGGAAGATGGATTTGACCACAGCCTTGTTTTGAACGCGAAGCCGAGCAGCGCTCTGATATTATCTTTCATAACCTGCTTGCAGTAACCCCGCTCTGGCTTGCTGGAGGTTTTCTTTCCGCTGCACGAGCTGCTCTGCTCCCTCCATCGAGAGAGACGATGCTTTTCCCGTGGTGAGTTTCAGGACTGTGGTTTGGGATGCAGACAGCAGCATCCCTCCTGCAATGGCTCATTTGCTGCGACGCCTCGCTTACTTCCCTGTCTCCTCTGCTGCTTTCCTGCGGACCCAGCTCTTTCTCACCTCTTGGAGATGAAAGGCTCTTGCTCAGCCCTTACGGGTCACCCTGCGCTTTCCATCCCGACGGGATCCCTGCTCTGAAGAGAGGAGATCGGTGCCCCCCCTGCACCAGCCCTCTCGCTGACAGCCCCAGCCATACCCGTCGGTGCAAGAGCCTGTCGGGTTAATCAGGATTGAGCCTTGCTCTGTACTGAACGGGCTCATCGTTAAAGGAGACTTCTAATTGAGAGACGTTAGTGATGCGAGAGGTGAAACATTCCCTCTGGTAGCTATAAAACAGCATCGGGGCTGCCTTCCAGCTGAAAGGTGGTGGAGCGCTGGTGGTTATTGAGACAGATCACCGGGTTGCTAACCAACGCCAATCTGAGCCACGGTCAGATCACCAGGTTGCTAACCAAGCGCCAATCTGAGCCGCGGTCAGATCACCGGATTGCTAACCAAGTGCCAATCTGAGCCACGGTCAGATCACTGGATTGCTAACCAACGCCAATCTGAGCCACGGTCAGATCACCGGGTTGCTAACCAACGCCAATCTGAGCCACGGTCAGATCACCGGGTTGCTAACCAACGCCAATCTGAGCCGCGGTCAGATCACCGGGTTGCTAACCAAGTGCCAATCTGAGCCGCGGCTGTTCTGCTCCCGACCATCCCCTGCTATCTTCTTGCTCCCTTTATGATTTCCCCCATCCCCTCTGTCCCTCTCCAGAACAGCTGTGTTGGAAGACAAGATTAAACCTTTACACGGGTGGCTGCAAATAAATGTCTGTCAGAATTTACTACCTGGCGGCGGTTTTAGCTCATCTCTTGAACAGCGCTGCCTGGGTGTGAAATACGACCGTCATCATCATCGCAGGTTTGTCCTGCAAGCTGCGTCTGTAGAGAAGTTATCTTCTGCCTTTCAGTATGTTGATTCTTCTTCATTTTGTTTTTTTTTGTTTGCTTCCCTTGTTTGTTTCTAGCAAAGGCTGATAACTCTGGAAATCAGTCCCCGAGCAACAGGGGAGGGCTGCTTTGTCCCTGGCATCAGGCTCCAGCGCTGCAGCGTCCAGGTGCCGGCCGTGGTCCCACCAGCACCACAGCCTCTGTCTGCAGAAAGGCATCACCACACCACTTTTTTTTTTTTTTTAATCCTTTTTAGCAGAAATAATGAAAGCATCTCTGCAAAGTTTTTTTAGGACTCGTTCCCAGAAGCTCTTTGAACAAAAATACTACAGCAGACCCACAGCGGCTGGGTGCGGGGGCATGTCCGCCCGCCCTTACAGAGCAGCAGTGCCAAGAGCAACGGACTCGCGCGGTGGGAAAGCACAGGGCTGCATCCCAGGGGCGAGTCCGTCCCGCAGCGAGTCCTTTCCACGAGGCAGGCTGTCAGTGCAATGTAAATTTTGTTTTACGTTTACGTCTTAGGGCGTTCTGAGAAGCCAAAGGCTCTGATGTCCGGGGCGGTTGGATCCCCTCTTGCTTGTCCCCATCAGCTGGCTGCCTCCTGGGAGAGCACACGGCTGAGCAGAAAGGAAGCGAGGGAAGGTTGGGTGGGTGTTTATGCATTAAAAAAACACGCAGAAAAAAGAGACAACGTGAGTCGGTGGCGAAGCGGTTGCAGAGAAGAGCACAGCAATAATCTCGGTGCCAGCGCCAACATCAAAGGCAGCGTGTGACGGCCCTGGCAGCACAATCACACCCAGATGAAAGCGAACCTGCGAGAGGAGAGGCGGGAGAGCTCCATCACGGCAGGCGGGGAGCTGACTCCATAGAGACTGCAGCAGGGAAGCAAGCATCCCTAAACCACCCGCCGCTCTTCTTGGAGGAGAGGTGTGGCAGCTGGATTAAAGAGAGAGATGTTCTCTGTGGAGCTCCCGTCTCTCCTCTGTGGCAGCTGTGATAAGCGTTTGGGTTACAGTGGGATGTTTTTTGATACTTGCATATTTGCTGTGGAAAAACCCTGGTGAATAAAACACACGAGCCCGAGATGCGTTACAGGGTGCCGGTGCTCTCCCAGCACTCGGTGCTTCGTTTTCTGAAGCCAACAGCTTGACCCCGAACCTCGCACCCACCAGGACTGTGTCTGTGCTCACAGAGACGCGGACTTTGAGCAAAAGGGGCAGGTCTGATTTCTCAGGGTAAGGCAAAGCCTCCTGCCGGGCAGGAGCCTGGTGATGCCGGTCCCTGGGCGCTGCATCCCGCGGGGCAGTGGCTGGCGCGGTGACTCTGCTGTCCCATGCTGTCCCATGCACGCCAGACGTGGGATACAGCCAGGAGCGGCAGAGCAGTTTGGGTCGATGCTGTGCAAAACCCTTCCTGCCGCGTCTGCCAGCAACAAGGTTGATTTGCCAAACAGAGTGACAGAGCTTTTCTGTAGAGGGAACTAAAATTGGTTAAAGAATATCTGTTTCTTATCCGTCAGGGGGGAAAAAAAGAAAAAAGAAGCAAAGACTAACTTTGTTTGTCAACCTCAGCGTAACAGTAAGTGAAGGAAACAAATTACTGAAGTCACGGTGTCTGAAGGACTGGAGGGGAAAGCAGGAGGGGTGCACTCTAGGAATACTTGAATCTTCTTTGCCAGAATGTGGGTTGAACTTTCCTATTTAAATGTGTCTTTAATGTCTTTATGTAATTAATTTCTCAGTTGGTCACCATGGCAGCAATGGCAGCCTCGCATGAATGAGAACAGGCTTTAGCGAAGATGAGACCGGAGAGCAGCTGGACGTTCGCAGTCGCTGTTGGTCTCGGATCCACCAGCTCCCCAGAGAATGGGTTGTGTCAGCGAGAGCCGATGGCTGAGCCGCAGGGAGCAGGGCACCCTCCGCCTCCCTGGGATTGCCTCCCGGGGTCGGTGCAAAGCTCTTTCCATCAAGCTGAGCTCAGGACCCCACACCCAATGTCTTGGGCAGGGAAGACTGAGAACTTTATTGTCATCTTCTTGTGTTTCCTCCTACTGCTCGTCAGCAAAGACGAATTTGCTCCCACAAGTGCAGCACACCTGCTGGGTTTACTTAGTTGGCAAGTCTGTAAGAGCAAAGACGACAAGCCCCAAATCATTCCCATTTCTGGCAGGAAAGCAGCGGGCCAGGATGCCAGAGCACCCCCTCAAAGCCATGATGGGCGGACACCGGCAGCTCCTCCTTGCCAACAGCATCCGCACGGCGTGGCGGGAGCGGGGCTTCCTCTTACTCCGTGCCTTGACTTTCTCCTCGAAGGAAATCCCCGATGGAAGGATTTACATATGTCTACGTTAACGTAAACATAGAGTGGAAAAGGAAGTTTATAC
>WKFP01015292.1:394382-415291 GCA_011057875.1 Pterocles orientalis | reverse complement strand
ACCTTGGAATTTTTTCAGCTTTTCTACAAGGTCTTCAGGGTGTAGTCAAAATAATGCCTTAATCTGCACATTCCCAACTCCAAGGTCTGCACAGCAAGGGCTTGTGCTGAAGAACAGTCTTTGCTGCGAAAAGCAATGGAACTCCTTGGGCAACTCGGGAACTGATGCCCAAAACCGAAATTCCCATTTATCTCAACAGGAGACTCCTTACTGCTGCTCAGCACCTATGGTGTAGTCACTTTCCTGATTTAAAAGAAAAAAATCTCCAGCAGGAGAGGACAATAACTAAAATTTAATTTTGTCTCCTCACTTTTACCAGCCAGAGCCGTTCCGTTCTGTTTCATGGAGACCGTTCAAATCAAGAACTGCCTTTGCTGAGAAGTGACCCAGACTTCACATTTCCATGAAAATGGAATTTTATACCAAAACCAAAACAACAACATAACACATGAAGACTCGGCTTTTTCTCTTGGTATTCCCATCTCTCTCTAAAGGGAGTGCATCAGACCAAACCCCCCACATGAAGATGTGCTCGGAAGGGGTAAGTCCCAGCGAAATATTTGCACTGTGGACATCCTTGAGGATGTGCAGGGTGGTGAAGGTGATTCCCCAGCCTGGCCCACGGTCTTTGCCACCCAAGGAGGGGTGTTGTGGGGGTGCTGCTGGTGGGGAGGGGGGTCCCCTTTCTGCTGGGCTGGGACGTGCCCTGGCCCCCACCAGCTGAACCTCTCTGATGCTCGGTGGGAGCAGAGCTGCAGCGCCCAGCACGGATCTGGGCTTTGATGGGTGCGCTGGAGGTTTGGAAAGCACACTGAATGCAGGATTAATCTCTGAATTTTGGTACCCATCTCCAGAAAAAATGTGAGTTACCTGTGCATTACGGTGATGACTTATGAAAGGTAGCCCATCTATTTATGAGTTCTTGGTGACTTATTGCCATTTCTCTGTGTGCTTTTATCAGTGCATAAATTTTTTTTTTTTTTTGTCCAGGTAAATCTTTGAGGCTTCCTGTGGTTAAAAAAGAACAATAATGTCTGAAGTTTAAAAAAAAAAAATTAAATACTGTCTGTCTGAGCGTCAGCTGGCTGAAGATTCAGGCAACAGTTTGCTTTGAACTTGAACATCCACGGTTCCTGCGCTGAAGCTGAGAATGCCCCTGACAACCTTTGACCACCCTGACAGTCCCACTCCAACCAGTGCGGCTGCTGTCGAGAGTGATAACGCACGTCATTGCTGCAGCTTGCCGGGGTTAATGATTTTACAGTGTCACTGCGGAGAAGCGGGGGGTGTTTGTATGCCTTTTTTGAAGCAGTGTGAGGGCACAAGGTTTGAGAAACTCGTGTAATTAGCAACACGTCACAAAAAAATTCCTTGTCCCTTGACTCACACGCCCGAAGGGAGGATGCTTGCTCACTTTCTTAATCACTTCCCTTCTGTGTGCCCCTGGATACTGCTTTGCATCTGGGTTGACGTCCAAGAAAAGTGAAATTAATTTATTCAGAAAATAAAAGGACAATTTCTTTGCTCACGGGATTTGTCAGAGCTTCCTTTCCCTTTCATTAGCTTTACAAAGTGTTGATTTTGCTTCAACATCGACAGATAGCGTTTTGTCAAAAACCCATTTTATTCTCATTCTGGTGTTTACGTTAAGAGGAAAGAATGAGCAGCTTTGTGACAAGAAAACATCTGAGATTTTCAAGGAAGGGGGGCAAGCTGGGTGTCACGTATTGCTTCGCCACATTCTCCTACTTGCATGTCAGCGTGGTATTTGTAAAAGTTGTTCAAATGAGGCACTTGAGATTCATTTAACCCCCAGGAGGGCACAGTCCCGCTCCTGCCGCGCACCAGCCTCCCCGGCAGCTGTCTGGAGGAAGATGGATTTGACCACAGCCTTGTTTTGAACGCGAAGCCGAGCAGCTCTCTGATATTATCTTTCATAACCTGCTTGCAGTAACCCCGCTCTGGCTTGCTGGAGGTTTTCTTTCCGCTGCACGAGCTGCTCTGCTCCCTCCATCAAGAGAGACGATGCTCTTCCCATGGTGAGTTTCAGGACTGTGGTTTGGGATGCAGACAGCAGCATCCCTCCTGCAATGGCTCATTTGCTGCAACGCCTCGCTTACTGCCCTGTCTCCTTTGCTGCTTTCCTGCAGACCCAGCTCTTTCTCACCTCTTGGAGCTCAAAGGCTGCTCTTGCTCAGCCCTTACGGGTCACCCTGCGCTTTCCATCCCGACGGGATCCCTGCTCCGAAGAGAGGAGATCGGTGCCCCCCCTGCACCAGCCCTCTCGCTGACAGCCCCAGCCATACCCGTCGGTGTAAGAGCCTGTCGGGTTAATCAGGATTGAGCCTTGCTCTGTACTGAACGGGCTCATCGTTAAAGGAGACTTCTAATTGAGAGACGTTAGTGATGCGGGAGGTGAAACATTCCCTCTGGTAGCTATAAAACAGCATCGGGGCTGCCTTCCAGCTGAAAGGTGGTGGAATGCTGATGGTTATTGAGACAGATCACCGGATTGCTAACCAAGCGCCAATCTGAGCCGCGGTCAGATCACTGGATTGCTAACCAACGCCAATCTGAGCCGCGGTCAGATCACCGGGTTGCTAACCAACGCCAATCTGAGCCGCGGCTGTTCTGCTCCCGACCATCCCCTGCTATCTTCTTGCTCCCTTTATGATTTCCCCCGTCCCCTCTCTCCCTCTCCAGAACAGCTGTGTTGGAAGACAAGATTAAACCTTTACACGGGTGGCTGCAAATAAATGTCTGTCAGAATTTACTACCTGGCGGCGGTTTTAGCTCATCTCTTGAACAGCGCTGCCTGGGTGTGAAATACGACCGTCATCATCATCGCAGGTTTGTCCTGCAAGCTGCGTCTGTAGAGAAGTTATCTTCTGCCTTTCAGTATGTTGATTCTTCTTCATTTTGTTTTTTTTTGTTTGCTTCCCTTGTTATTTGTTTCTAGCAAAGGCTGATAACTCTGGAAATCAGTCCCCAAGCAACAGGGGAGGGCTGCTTTGTCCCTGGCATCAGGCTCCAGTGCTGCAGCGTCCAGATGCCGGCCGTGGTCCCACCAGCACCACAGCCTCTGTCTGCAGAAAGGCATCGCCACACCACTTTTTTTTTTTTTTAATCCTTTTTAGCAGAAATAACGAAAGCATCTCTGCAAAGTTTTTTTAGGACTCGTTCCCAGAAGCTCTTTGAACAAAAATACTACAGCAGACCCACAGCGGCTGGGTGCATGTCCGCCCGCCCTTACAGAGCAGCAGTGCCAAGAGCAACGGACTCGCACGGTGGGAAAGCACAGGGCTGCATCCCAGGGGCGAGTCCGTCCCGCAGCGAGTCCTTTCCACGAGGCAGGCTGTCGGTGCAATGTAGATTTTGTTTTACGTTTACTTCTTAGGGCGTTCTGAGAAGCCAAAGGCTCTGATGTCCGGGGCGGTTGGATCCCCTCTTGCTTGTCCCCATCAGCTGGCTGCCTCCTGGGAGAGCACACGGCTGAGCAGAAAGGAAGCGAGGGAAGGTTGGGTGGGTGTTTATGCATTAAAAAACCACGCAGAAAAAAAGAGACAACGTGAGTCGGTGGCGAAGCGGTTGCAGAAAAGAGCACAGCAATAATCTCGGTGCCAGCGCCAACATCAAAGGCAGCGTGTGACGGCCCTGGCAGCACAATCACACCCAGATGAAAGGGAACCTGCGAGAGGAGAGGCGGGAGAGCTCCATCACGGCAGGCGGGGAGCTGACTC
Organism: Pterocles orientalis; assembly: GCA_011057875.1. NCBI lineage: Eukaryota > Metazoa > Chordata > Aves > Pterocliformes > Pteroclidae > Pterocles > Pterocles orientalis. Next base: position 411,551 of record WKFP01015292.1, on the reverse strand, counting down.
CATAGAGACTGCAGCAGGGAAGCGAGCATCCCTAAACCACCCGCCGCTCTTCTTGGAGGAGAGGTGTGGCAGCTGGATTAAAGAGCGAGATGTTCTCTGTGGAGCTCCCGTGTCTCCTCTGTGGCAGCTGTGACAAGCGTTTGGGTTACAGTGGGATGTTTTTTGATACTTGCATATTTGCTGTGGAAAAACCCTGGTGAATAAAACACACGAGCCCGAGATGCGTTACAGGGTGCCGGTGCTCTCCCAGCACTCGGTGCTTCGTTTTCTGAAGCCAACAGCTTGACCCCGAACCTCGCACCCACCAGGACTGCGTCTGTGCTCACAGAGACACGGACTTTGGGCAAAAGGGGCAGGTCTGATTTCTCAGGGTAAGGCAAAGCCTCCTGCCGGGCAGGAGCCTGGTGATGCCGGTCCCTGGGCGCTGCATCCCGCGGGGCAGTGGCTGGCGTGGTGACTCTGCTGCCCCATGCACGCCAGACGTGGGATACAGCCAGGAGGGGCAGAGCAGTTTGGGTCGATGCTGTGCAAAACCCTTCCTGCCGCGTCTGCCAGCAACAAGGTTGATTTGCCAAACAGAGTGATAGAGCTTTTCTGTAGAGAGAACTAAAATTGGTTAAAGAATATCTGTTTCTTATCCGTCAGGGGGAAAAAAAAGAAAAAAGAAGCAAAGACTAACTTTGTTTGTCAACCTCAGCGTAACAGTAAGTGAAGGAAACAAATTACTGAAGTCACGGTGTCTGAAGGGCTGGAGGGGAAAGCAGGAGGGGTGCACTCTGGGAATACTTGAATCTTCTTTGCCAGAATGTGGGTTGAACTTTCCTATTTAAATGTGTCTTTAATGTCTTTATATAATTAATTTCTCAGTTGGTCACCATGGCAGCAATGGCAGCCTCGCATGAATGAGAACAGGCTTTAGCGAAGATGAGACCGGAGTGCAGCTGGACGTTCGCAGTCGCTGTTGGTCTCGGATCCACCAGCTCCCCAGAGAATGGGTTGTGTCAGCGAGAGCCGATGGCTGAGCCCCAGGGAGCAGGGCACCCTCTGCCTCCCAGGGTCGGTGCAAAGCTCTTTCCATCAAGCTGAGCTCAGGACCCCACACCCAATGTCTTGGGCAGGGAAGACTGAGAACTTTATTGTCATCTTCTTGTGTTTCCTCCTACTGCTCGTCAGCAAAGACGAATTTGCTCCCACAAGTGCAGCACACCTGCTGGGTTTACTTAGTTGGCAACTCTGTAAGAGCAAAGACGACAAGCCCCAAATCATTCCCATTTCTGGCAGGAAAGCAGCGGGCCAGGATGCCAGAGCACCCCCTCAAAGCCATGATGGGCGGACACCGGCAGCTCCTCCTTGCCAACAGCATCCGCATGGCGTGGCGGGAGCGGGGCTTCCTCTTACTCCGTGCCTTGACTTTCTCCTCGAAGGAAATCCCCGATGGAAGGATTTACATATGTCTACGTTAACGTAAACATAGAGTGGAAAAGGAAGTTTATACTAACCGGCAGGAGCAGACAGTTTTCCAAGGCGCTGTTTGCTGAGCCGTATCTGAGTTATCCAGCCGCGCTGGGCCATCCAAGAGATGCCGGGGAGCGAGCGCGGTGTGCGATGCCTTCACAGGACGTTGGGAGGTCGGTGCTGCGCTTGGATAAACCGGTGGAGATCAGTCACGAGGAATTAGATAAATACCCTGCCTTCCTGCTCCAGAGAGAGGCTGGGCGCTCCAGTCCTTAGGCTGGAAGGAAACAAAAAAACTCTGAAGAGGGAGGTTGTGTCAGTTCCTCATCCATTTCTGGCTGCGGAGGTTGGACCCCCATCACAAGTTGGGGTTCTGTTGGGGTCCCTGCAGCGGGACGAGGTACGGCTGCCGCTGTGCAGCCCCCCGGGGCCGCAGACCCCTCTGGTGCAGGCTGTTGTTCACGTTTCTCACGAGCCTCCTGTGACCTCGTGGCTTGTGGTTTCCTCCCCGTTCAGCGCCGTGGCGGTGCTGCAAACACCGAGTCCCCAGGCAGCCGGTTACACAGCCAAATCGGGATTAAAAAATACGCTAAATTGTTAATTTCACATTTTTAAATTTGTTTCTAGGAAACTGAAAGCCAGTTTTCATCAGAGAAAAATTTGTTTCTGTAACCACCAAAGTTCCTGCCAGAGGCAAGCGCCGTATCTCTAGGAAGGGAGGTTCAGCCAGTCGCTCTCTTGGGCTTTTTCCCAGATCCGTTGTACTAGTTTCCTAATCTTTTGACCAATTTCAGTGTAAGCTGATAGGGACTGCAGCATATTAACCAACTGCAGCTTCCGCGGAGGAGGGGAGGCAGCAGGTCCTGCCAGCGGTGACCCGGGCACTGGCATGGCAGACACCAGGATGGACGGTCGGACGGGACGGATGGACGGATGGATGGATGGACGGATGGATGGACGGATGGATGGACGGATGGACGGATGGACAGCGGCTCAGCCGCAGCCTGCACGCACCAGCCCAGGTTTGTCCTCGGGCGAGGGGGACTGCCCGGCCTAGACCTACTTCTCGTTGAGCGGTCTGCCAACGGGTTTGGGATTAACGAGGTGATAATTTGGGCTCCCAAGTGTTGCGGCTGAGCCCCAGCGTGACGAACAGAAAGTGAAGCACAGAACTATTTATGTTCCAGTTCCTACAGCTATTTTTGATACGGCTTCAGAGAGTTGCTGTATTATCCTTCCTTTTTAGCGTCTGCTGCTTTTCTTAATCTCATTTCATTTTCCCTGCCCTTTCTTTATCTTTGGATCAATTTATACCATCCTTTTTATCATGGTCTAATCAGAACACACTCTATGATTTCAGATAAATGTAGTCATGGTAATTTTCCACTCTATTTAGGTCAAGTCAGGATGAAACGATTTTTAAAAATCTTATCTATAACCACCAGAAATGGCTCCTTGTTAAACTATCTGTTCCCTCGCTTTTCTAACACTATTAGATTTTAATGTCAAGTGTCAGTCTCCTTTTTGGGATTTTTCAGGAAATTGGTTCTGCGCTGTAAACCCTGGAAAGAAGCGCAGGGGGTCCCTCTTCCCTCCCCGCAGCGTTTGCGGGAGGCAGCTGGCGGGGCACACGCGTGTGGGCAGTGCTGGAGGTGGGCTTTGCCAGCACACAGCAGATGTTGTGATAATCCACTGATCCCATGGGCGTGGTACCAGCCCTACAGCATCCCCCTCTGAGATGGTCGTGCTCGGGATTTACCCGTCTGGGGATGTCTGGGAGGATGCTGTAGCGGGTCTGGGGGGGTAACAGAGGTGGATGAGGAATGCCCGTGTCTGAGCCCTGTCCCAGCCACACAAACCTGGATCTTGGTGCTGTGACCCTGTCCCGTGACCCTGCCCAGGGTTTTGTCCGCTTTCTGCAGCCAGCAGAGAGCTGCCTCACTTTTCTGAAGCACTGCTAGCAGGACTCTGTTATCTTTGGGTGGCACACACTGTATGAGCTTTAATGTCACCCAGGATAATATTATTCAGAGTTAAGCAAGCTAGTAGTATGTTAACCATCCTTGCATTCGGTATCGCGTGATTTCAAAAACGTGTTTGTGCCAAATCATGATGCCTCTCCTCTGCTTTATCCTTTCTCTGAGGACGGTATGGGTTCCAGCTTTGCAAGGCAAATACCAGCCCCAGTGCTCTCGCTTCCCTCGCAAAGGTTAAGAACACATTTATCGTGCTGTTCCTGGCGGGCTGGGAAAGGGCAGGAGATGGGGACCGAGATGAGGGCTCTGGCACCGCGCAGGTCCCAGCCCGGCCACAGCAGCTCCCAGCCCCACAGGTTTATATTGGCCCGATGCATTTAGATCATGTTTTGTTTACGTGTGAGGGGTTGTTTTGATTGAATATTGTAGCTGTTGGCAGAGAGATGTACAAGCCTGCTGAATGCGTGTGAAGTGAGGACAAAAGCGTTCGGGATAAACATTGTTTTAAAACCTCAGAGTAATTAGCGTAGAAAAACATTTTAATTTTAAAATCCTAATGTGGCCGCGGGCCAGTGTGCTCCGAGGATGGGCAGCAGAACCCAGGGGACCCCCGTGGAGGATGAGTTCGGCAGAGCTCGGACCCGAGACCTCCAGTGCTGATGGGGCTTCGGGCAAGGGGTAACTCCGGGCACTGGGGTACCCGCAAACCCGGCCCCCGCCCCACCCTGGCCCCCGCACGCGGGAAGGGAAGGAGGCTGCGATTTCACCGCCTGGCACTCAGCTGCCAGGGCCAGTCTGGGGGGTGCGCAGTGCGTTGCTGCGGGATCCCATAGCGGGATGTGCCGAAGGAAAAGGTCTGCTCCATCCCTGCCAGCCGGGCGCCTGGCTGCCAGCTCCCGCTCCCCACGCCCGCTGGAAGGCGGCAGGCATTCCTCAGCCCCAAACACCCCTGCGGGCTTTTAACGGCACGTGCAGGCTGGTTTTGTGCTGCCTCACGGGGCTGGCTGTGCCCGTGGGCTGGCAGCAGCGTCTCCCACCCGTGTAAGTGCACCGGAGGAGAGCGCGGGGCTGGCTCGCTGCGGCACCCAGGGCAGCAGCCGAGATAAGTGTGTTCTTAACCTTCTCGGGGGAGAGCTGCTCCTGCTGTCCCGACCCGATGTGCAAAGGGAGGAGAGCAGGGAGAGAGGAGAGCTGAGGTGTGTGTGCCTGTCCAGGACAGGCAGGTGACCCCCGAACAGCCTGGCCTTTGCCAGTGGCTTCCCGGGGGGGTACGCAGCCAGCCCCAGCACCCATCGGGGCTGAATGCAGGAGGGACTGAAATCTTGAGGTGGCATCCGAAGGGCTCGTCCCGTTCGGTCGCTTCATCCCTCTCCTGTGAAGGATGTGAACTCCTCTAGAATAAAATGCAATCTGTGCTTCCCAGTAGCCTGCAGAGTTTAAATTCTGAGGATTACACTACGGACATTGCTGATTAATAATTACAGGTGGCAGCACAAGCGCTAACCAAGAGCTGCAGTCCAAGGGAAATGACTCGGTGGTGCTTTTATTGGGCTCTAGGAGATTCAGACCTTGGCACAAAAAGCTTAACCTGTGTAATTGCTACTTTCAAAATGAAACGGAGAGAGACGAGAACAGACTGCCTAGGCTTTTATTTCATGTCTTTCACTGAGATCTAAGACACCCCAGGATGCCCCAGTGCCACAAACTCCTGGAGGAGCCACCAGCCGTGACCCGATGAGGTGGCACAAGCCAGGCTCGTGGTACCCAGCGTCAGTTCCAGCTCCTCACGGACCGCGCAGAGCTGCTCACCGTTCCCAACGCCAGCCCTTTCTTCAGCGCTTGTTTGCTTTGACTTCTGTGTTTCAGACCGCTTTAATTGTCACTGAACGTTTCTCTCCGCAGTGCTGACAGCCAAGGTGCGTGGCAGCGTGCGCTGGGCCGTTGATTAGAGCACCGACGCCTAATATCGTGCAACGAGACCCCAAATGACAAAGCAGAAAAGCTCCCAGTGAAGCTGTGCCATTGCCATCCCAGCTCGCGCTGGATCAACACGAGGACCACGGGGCAGTTCGGACGGGAAGGGACCTCGTGGGAGCAGCAACCCAGCCCGGGTCAGCCGGGGGTGTTTTTATCCGGGCAGGTCTGGAAGCCGTCAAGGATGGAGACTGCGCGACCTCTCTGAGCTGAGCAGCTCTGCTTGACCGTGCTCGGGGGAGAGGGCTTCTGTCGTTGTGTGCTTTACCCAGGGAAGGCGGCTGAGGTACGGGGGGGCTGCTACATCCAGCCCTTGCCAAACCCCGTGTGTCCTGCTTTCACAGAAAGAGGGGGTAATGCCTCACTTCCTTGCGGCTTTTAGCTCCTCTCGCCCCAAGGGTGCCACGGCCACAACGTAGGAGATGCCCCGTGACAAACCTTCCCACCGGGTCGCGGTTACTGCAGGAGCAGCTCGATGAAACACAATTATTGCAAGAACTGCTTTAATAAGTTCTGAGCAATTATCTGTTTGGTTTGGTTTGTGCTTTGATGGGGGAGAGGAGACCGTTTGTTAGGTTTTTTTAAGATTTCTTCTAGGTACAAGTTAGGAAGTAAACAGTCTTTAAAGAAATGAAGTGAGCGCTACCAAGAGCATGGTGCTCTAATTATGATTATATAACTCGTATTTCAATTTGATGGGAATATTAAAAGGATTCCTGGGAGAGTTTCGAACAGTCTAAAAGTGCAACAGCATAAAACCCAATAAACCTTCTCTCCTTTTCGAGGACATTTCCTTAAAGGGCCAGGTTTAGCTGCCAGTGCTGCACTCTGCAGAAGTGCAATTTCCTCAAACTCCCTGAAAGATAAACCAACCTTCACGCTAGAATTTTCTCCCATCCGTGTGATGGAGTAATGATAGTTTTTACTGCTGTCAAGGCTGGAACCCCGAGGGCTGCGCGGGTAGATGCAATGCATAAATATTTCCAGTGCACGTCTTATTTGTATAGAACACGGGATGTATTTATAGCCCTTATGCATGCAAGATGGATGGGAGTTGGGGGAGAATGTCTGAGCGGGCAGGAGCATCTGGAGATCTCCGCGGCAGTTTCAGAGGGGCTTGGGGGGCAGGATCACAACCAGGCTTCTCCCCCTTTTAACTTCTTGAGCTGCTGGCAGGTCAGCTTCCCACCGGCAGTGCAGAGCAGGTGAGCGGCGATGCCACAAGAGAAGTAATTCTATAGAACCGCCTCTCTCTGGAGCTGCGCTCGCATCTGCGGGATGAGCCTGTGCCCCCTCTGTGTGCCCATACCCCAACTACCCGGCACGTTGCTGCCAAGGGCAGGCGGAGATGCCCCCAAACTCGGGAATTTCCCATGGGCATTGGGGGTCCAGGTGCGGGGCTGGAGGCTGCTCTGCCCCACGCAGCAGCTGTCCCGGGACGGCAGCGCAGGGCTGCGGGGTGCACGGCGGCGTACGGCGATGGGGGACAACTGCTGCTTCTCGCAGGGAGCAAATGTTAAAATGATGCCACCCCCATCTCACATCCCTTTGTCTGTCCAGAAGCTGTAACCAGCAGTTTCCCAGCCTTTCCCCCTCTGATTTCTAAATACAGCCTGTAGGAAGTGCTGCCGGTGCTCCCCGGGGACCTGGGGGCAGCGAGGGGGGTGACGGGTCCCTGCGCGGGGCGGACGGACCACCGCAGCCCAGCCGCAAGGGACCTGCAGCCCCTCAGCCCCCCAGGCCTGGCTGCCCTGTCCCTGGCCCACGGGCCACCAGCCCAGACAGGGGAGGGACGGCCGCAGCAGAGCGAGAAGGACAAAATGTCAAAGCTGCTTCATTCCCTCTAGGAAGGAAAAAATGCCCTTAAAATTTAGGCTATCGTCATCTTTTCGCTGGTCAGACGGGGCCATTTCGTGACTTGGGTATGTTGAGGTTTAACTGTTTCACGCCCTGGAGCACTTTCCGAAATAAATTCATTTGGGAATCTGACTTTTCACAAATGAGAACCACCGGCGTTAGCGTGGGATCAGACAAAGAAATCTGAGTTAATATCCTGGATTTCTGCTCAGCTTCACATTTCCTTCAGTTTTCAGTCTGAGTTTCTAATCATTGGTGTAATGTAACTGCAACACAGTTTAACACGTTATTCATCTTTATTTCTCCATGTGTCTCAGTCGCAGCGACACTTGCTACCTGGGAATACAGAGTCCAAGTCCCTCTCTGCGGGTTGTGAGCCTTCCCAGGAAGTGTTGTCACAAGCAAAATTACATATAATGTTAAAGTGTTGGTTCTTTCATGATAAATTTTAAACAAAATACAGCTCGATGAGTCGTATTACACAACATAGAGTGTTGTTAAGTATTGCATCGAAAACTAGAGGACTAAGAGAGAACTGAAAACCGCTCCTGGAATGTGCACTTGCTGTCAACGGATAGCACCAAATATCGGTGCAGATTAGAGCATTCGAACGTGTTCCTGTGACGTTGCTCTTTGAACGAGCTAGCGTTTATGGAGCCAGATTTCAGACCTGACCCTAGACCCCGCTCAGCCAGAGCCGCCCCCAGACCCTCTCTAAGGGGGAGCGAGGGCTGCACCGTGCGGGGCCACGGCTCGCAGACACCGCGGGGTGCCCGGTGAACGGGATCCCTGTGAGGCGGCTGGACGTACAAGAAAAGTCAAAGCGGAGGAAGAAAGCTCTCCCTGGCGAACCGCTGCTGTTTGGTAAACGCACCGACCTCGCCAATAACGCTGCAGCTGCTGCGGCTGTGCCGCGCCGGCCGTGCAAATCCTTCCGTTCAGGATTGGGGCTTGTCCTCCTGGGGCCACGGAGCTGCCCCCCATCCTGCCAGGGCAGGGAAGCTGGTAGCCGTCGTTTAGCATGGCCGGGCAAATCCTGAGAGCCGAAGAGCACTTTTGCCTGAGAGAATGTGATTTAGATTAACTATTTTTAGCTGGATCTAGTGGGAGTTGAAGGAGGAGAGTGTCTTCCAGGAGAATACCACGCTATATCGGGCTCCAAAATAGGGGCAGATGCTTCCAATTACATTTAATTCACCTCAATTATAGAAAAAGTAAAAAAAAAAAATATAGTTACACTAAGAGTATTTTTTTTCTGAAGTTAAAAATATTTGGCACTGAAAACTGTCCGCGTTAGAGCAGCGACGCTTGTGATACCGAGCAGCTTCGGTGCCGGTTGTGCTGCTGCTGCTGCCCTGGGGAGATGGGTGTGGGCTTGGAGGGGGTTCACTTTACCCTCCGTCTTTGGGACAGTTTATCCTGTGCCTGTTTCCTGACATCAGCAAGCTCTGTGGTATATTAGCAGGTCCAAGAAAAAGCCTTTTGTTAGACTTTACGTTGAGTGTAGTCTGACGCTAGCCCTCCATCAGCAGTTCCACGAAGGCAACACCAAAGTGAAAACTCAAAGTGGAGCTGAAACCATCACAGGTCACAGCAAACAGTAGCCGTCTGTATACACCTGGAGAGGGAAAGACGTTTCAGAGTGGCATCGTGCCTACATTTCGCCCAACCACGTTCTCCTCGGAGGAGCAGAGCCCTCCCGGCTCTCCGCGGGTGCCCGTCCCGCCGGGCTGCAGCTCCCGGGAGGCTGGAGGAACCAGGGATGGAGCTGGCGCTCGCGCTGCCAGGACCGGTTCTGCAGGGAAGCCGAGGGCTCGGATGGCACTGTCTCAGCTGCCAAGCCGTGAGTCATTATTTCCTTTGGCTTTCCTCTGTGACTAACTGTTTCCTTCAGCTACGCTACCCCATTTATCAGCTGGAGACAAACATCAAAGCGCGGGGTTTCCACCCGCTGCTCCCGCGAGGGCTCCGCTCACTGCACGGGGTGCCCGAGGCTCGCTCTGCTGCAGCGGGGGTCTGCGTGTACGAGGGGGTCCATGTCCCAGCCCTGTGCCCCAGCAGCCCCCCTGCCCCCGGGGCCCTTTTGTCTCTCCCACGGTCCCAGGAGCCAGGCTCCCCCGGACTCCCTCCTGGTGCTGCAGGCTGGACAGGCTCTCGACATTCTGTTGGACTCAAGAGGGAGAAAAAGTCGTTCAGCCAGCGCTGATTTCCTAATTCAGCGTAACCTTTCCACCTCCAGGCGGAGGACAGCTTGACATTTCCTCTGCATGCCAGGGAGAGGCTGCAAAGGCTCTCAGCTGTGCTCACGCTGCTGCTGCACGTCCCCGGGACACACTCTGCATCGCCAAACGCTTGGAAAACTCTAAACTGACTTTTAAAGCCCTTATGCACTGGTCCATCCGCTCAAGTCGCTGTCATTGGAAACCTGCAGCGTGTGCAGCTCTGCTCTGCCCGCTCTCCGCCGTGCTCCCTGATGTGGCCATGAGACGGTGAAGCGGATTTTATCGCAAGGGGATCCAGAATGGACTGCTGCCGTCTTTCCAGGCTGTCCCCCCGTTGCCTGGGAGGTGAACTGTACAGCCCCTGGGCACACACTGCCCTCGTGTCCCTCGTACCCCTCTGTGCCCCAAAACGGGGTGTGCGCAGCCGCTGCGGGCAGTGCCGCCGTCCCACCCGCGCGGGCTGTCCTGGATCCATCCCTGCGTCTCCGGTCCAGACTGCTGCCTTCGGCTCTGGGTGAAGGAGCTTGCTGCACTGGTATTTCATATTTTTAATTTTACATTTCTTAGATTTCTTAGCCTTTATGGGGCTGTCCCCAAAGCTGCATGTTACCCAAATGCCAGCGGGACTGCGATCCCAGGGAATGAGGCACAGTTTGTATCCATAAATCTTCAAAGATTCATACATACATTTTTTAGTAATTTTCAAAGAAGAGTGTAAATAAATTATCATGTTGAGGAGGTGCAGAGAGGCAGAAGTAACTGAGGCTTCTGGGTGCCTTGTGCCATCCTTTCTTTCTGCAAACCAGGGACCAGCCAGTGTATTACAGCTCTTCATGGTAGGAGCAATAATTGCTTCCAGTCCCAACACGCCTTCCCATCGTCTCTTCTGGTGACTTTTCCCATTGTGTATTGTCTGTTACAGCTGGCATAACACACAACTGACGTCTTGGGCCATTGATTTTGGGCCGCAGGGATTCCTAAGAGGTCACAAGCCAAGAGCTGCTTCGAAGTGGTGATGCTGTAGCCGTGCCCCATGCTCACAACACAGACCACCAACCCTTGATCCAAGTCACAAATAACCTCTGACAGAGCTGTAGCACGGAGCTGTAGGGTTTCTGCCACGTGCAGGAGGACACAGCTGGTCTTACTCTGCCAAAACCGTTGCTGAATTGCAAACTCCATGAACGCAGCATCTCTGATCCCACACCAGGTTCCTGAAAGCCAAATACACCGTCTCCAGGATCCTGAGAAACCTCGGAGCTACAGGCTGAAAAAAAATCCTTCAACTTAGAGGATGTTTTCTCTAAGACATCAACATCAGCCTTTCTAGGACAGGAAACAGAGGATACACGTTATCCTTGGAGAGAGCACCAGAAGGGGGTCAGGTCCATATCACTGTGCAAGCTCTACGGGAGAAGGGGAAGGAAAGGCTGGCTTTCAGACATGGGCAAATGTCGGTCTTATCTACCTTCTAACCGCTTCCAGCATGTCCATCGCTCTGCTGGCTGAGCACCCTCCTGCAACGTAACACATGGCCAGTAGATGCTCTTTGTACTTCCTTCCCTATTGCTCTTCCCAAAGGGAAATATTATTTATCAAGGCAGAGAAGAGAAGCCTTTGAAATTAACGTCTTGGATGAATTAGGTTTCCTCTCTATGCTTGATTTATTTTCTCTAGATAATGCAAAGGGAACAAGTTGTTGCCAGGCTCTCTCATGTACCCTGAAGTATTGCCAGTGCCTAAAGGGATGGTGTGAACTTTAAAAGCATACCTCCAGCTGAAAATTTTGCAGGTAGCATTGCTCCAAAAAGCAAAAGTATCTTCTGCTTTGAATGAAATTACCGGGAGAGATTAAAGGGCTACTTCCCTTTCGCTCTTCTGACATCCCTTTGTGTTCCAGAATCAGCCCGTGTCTTCTTCCTTATTGACTAAATGGATCTTTTGCCCAACAATCATGCACAGGAGAGGAAAAAAAAAAAAAAAGAAAAAAAAAGCCCAAACCCTGCAGTTTGCAGAGAAACTCAGTAGGCTTCATTGTTCCTCAAACTGGAGTTGTTTCTCTTTTAACAACCACTTTTTCAAGCTGACAGCAGCTCTTAAAAGTAGTTTTGGATTAAAAAGGAAGGAAGACATCCCAGGACTTCATGTTTCTAATTATGCTCCCAGAGAGCCTTCAAATGACTTTCATGAATTTATAGCCAAAGCAGCCAAGTCTCTTGCTGCTCACACTGTTTTTGTTCTGATACAAATCTATTCACTTTAATGGGGCTATTACTGTTTTTAACAGGCTTACATAAGAGGAGGATGAGCTCCAGTGGGTGGTCTCCGTCTCCCGTCTTCTCCTTGGTTTCAAACAGCTCCTGAAGGAAGAAAACCAAATTAGTTGAAATGAGGCCAAAAAGTCACTCGTGTCGGAAGAAAAGGCAGCAGCTGCCCCTCCATTGTCTGTTCTTCAGTCCCCAGGATGGGACCAAAGCATCGTGGGCGTGGAGCTGTCAGAAGTCAGACGGCTCCCGGCGGGTCCAAGATGCAGCTCTGCAGGTCCCAGAGCCGCAGCCTTCCGCCGGCTGCCCAAAGGGGAACTGGGGATGCCACCAGCCAGGCGAGACTGGGAACCAGCCCTGCCCAGTGAGCCAGCGCAGCTCACAGCATCGCTTGGGATAAAGAGTCGTTCCTCAATAATTGTCTGTATGCACAGTTCAGGGAATTGTGTTCTTTTGATGTTGTATTTAGAAAAAGGCACTTTGCAGTTAGTCCTGACCGGGTCTGACCCCTCACTGTACTTCTCCGTGGTGCTCACCGGTAGCACAGTGAGTGTAATCCGTGTGTAAGGGTGACACCGCAGCTTCCAACGTGCCACTTAGCCTGTGAGTGTGGTAGGCTCTTTACATGGAGTGAAGTGTTGAATATTATTCTCAGATCAACTTTCATCTACTAGGCGTCTTGGGAGAAGAAAAGGCAGGCTCAGGAGAATAATTTTCATCTGGTTATCTACCTTTTGACAGCTACTGAAAAAAAAACAAACAAACATAGGTGTTTCTGTAAAAAAGAAAACAGAGTTTCAGCCACAAGAAGGGCAGTAAGCAATAATGTTTCATAAAGGAGTTGCAATACATCTCTGCAAACAAGCTCACGGTGAGATGACTCTTCTGATGGCTTCTTGAGAGAGGAGAGGAGTGAGCAGTCACTCAAATAACCCGCGTCTTCCCGTGGAGTGTACTCCACTGCTTGTTCTTCCTGGCTGCCTGCTTTTGTGTCTTAGAGCAGAGGAAAGCAGGAGTGGTCCCTGCCATCCCTCCCTGCTCCTGCCTGAGCTGTCCCTGCCATCCTGCTCCTGCCTGAGCAGTCCCTGCCATCCTTCCCTGCTCCTGCCTGAGCTGTCCCTGCCATCCTTCCCTGCTCCTGCCTGAGCTGTCCCTGCCATCCTGCTCCTGCCCGAGCAGTCCCTGCCATCCCTCCCTGCTCCTGCCTGAGCTGTCCCTGCCATCCCTGCCATCCCGCTCCTGCCTGCAGCTCCTCCAGGCAGCATCCCCACCGGAGCTCTGGGAGCCGTCAGAGCTGGAGGGAGCCCATCTTCTGCCCACGCCTTCCTCCAGATGCTTTGTGAGCGAGTGCTGAGCACAGCTCCTACTTCAGAGGATGAGTAAACTTTTAGAAGCAATTTACAAGGTTTTATATTTGTTAATTTTATTGCTGCTGTAGTGTTTGAAGTAGTCAGAGGTGGAAAACCCCGTTGGCAGAGAGCTGCTTTGGCACTTGCACCTCACCAAACAACTATGTCCAGCATTTATTGCCCGGGTTGCCCAGCCTGTGTCTGTGAATAAGGATCGCACGCCGTGTTTCAGCAGTTGTCTTCCTGACAGCGTGGTTCCCCTACGCCTGCTTCTAGGGAAAAGCTCTTACTCTGTATAAACCTGCTCCATGGTGGGAGAGACAAAGCAAGAAAGAGTTAACTCTTTAGAGGTCTTGAAACTCCGTGAGAGATACGTGTTCTCTTTGGCGTCTTCCCTTATTCCCCAGCTGTATATCCACACGGAAGGTCTCAATAGGAAGCGTTGTGCCTGGCACATGCTATACCTGACCAGGATGGTAATTCTCAACTCTCAGGCTCCCTGGCTAGAATGGGAATATATTGCTGCAACGTTCGGGTTGGGTTCTGTTCCGCTGCTGGAGGAGCCCAAAAATCCCATTGCAAACCACCGCTATGACTGCTGTCACCCCAAAAGGTGCAGGGGGCTTCCCCACTCCAGGGAGGCACCCAGCAGGATGATGTGGCAAAGGAGGAGTTAATGAGGTGCTAATTGGGAGCAGCTGAAGGCACCCAGCTGTGGGAGATGGCTTAAATGAGGGTGGGAGAGAAGGAGGAGGGAAAGGACAAGCAAACAAGGCAGGGCAGGCAGGTGAGTGGGTGTGGGGGTCCCTGGGTCACATCCGGTGTGTGAAGCACCAGGGAGCTGCTGGGGGAACGGGGAGGTGAGCAGAGCTGGTGCCACCTCCTGCAGTGGGTGGCTGGCGTCTGCTGGGGGCTGAGGATGCACCCAGGGTGGATGCTCTCGGTCCTCGTGGCCCAAGGCGAGGGGCGCCTCTGCTCTTCTGCTCCAGCTGCCGGTGTGTGCATGCCGCAGAGCAAACACAGACCAGCTCAGTGCTGCCATGGAGGAGGTGTGCCTGCTCTAATCCCGAGGGGAGAGCGTGTGCCTCGGCGTTGAGGAGCCACGGAAAGGCTCTGGAGTCGTGACTCTGCTTTGAGCTGCCTTTGAGCCATGGTGCCTCGTTGGGTCTGGGTGTGGAGGAAGGTCAGCTCAACAGCCTTGCCTTTCCCCTCGCCAGCCTTGCAGAGAGATGTTTTCACCAGGGTCTGACTGCTCAGACGTTGCTTTAACACACAAACCCGTGAGGTGAAGGGGGACTCTTCTGCGGTGTTTAAATTGTGCTCCTCCTGCGGAGTGACAAAAGAACAGCAGGAGGGAGGCAAAGCGGTGCTAGGGCTGGTGAGACAGAAGAAACCTGTCAGCATGCCCAAGCAGCAATTATCATCCAGCCTGGGAAGGTGGTGATGCCACCTTGCCCCTCCTCATCCTCGCAAGCACGAGCCGTGGGACAGAGAGATGCGAGTGTCAGAGCTGTGTGGCAGTGGGTGAGGGATGTGTGAGCTAACGGGGATTGCTGTCTCCAGCCAGGTGGGTTTGTGCTGCTCACAGCTCCCGGCGGCTTTATGTCTAGGCTGTCTGACCCACGTTTGTTTTCCCGTGTACCTTCCTCTGCTTGTTGTGCCCCAACATGGCTCCTTGCAGCCAGCGCTTCGTCCCAGGGTGAGGGATTGAGCAGAGCCATCTCTTCCAGCCTGCATCTGTTGCGATTAACAGCTCAATTTTTATCTTACTCTGAGGATAAGAATGACTCGGCTTGTAAAGATTCAGATGGCACAAAGTTAACTGTGCTCTCAGACAGCTTTTTTTACAGAGTGCAAATGCATCACTCCAATCTCGGTAACAGTGTGAAATAGAGCAACCCGAGAAAATTCCCCGGGTTTGTGACTGCCAGCCAGTCACGGGGCTTGGTCCGCAAAAAGTGCGCTGTGTAAAACATCAGCTGGATGCGTGCTCTTTCTTTGTGGCACAGAGATAAGTGATGCTTTCGAACAGGCCTTTGAAAAACAGCCCACAAACGAGGGTACTGGCCTCATGGCGCAGCGATGCCACGGAGCGATGGTGCCTGGTCCCTGGGTGGGGAACCCCCCGGTCACGGCGCACCATGGCGAGTGTAAAAGGTTTGCTGGGGGAATCCTGCATTTTCCAAAAAAGCCACTCCATCCAGGCCCCCGGAAAGCTGGGCAGTGCATCCCTCAGACCCCTTCCTCCCAGTTGCAAAGCAGCGCCTCGCGTACAGCACACCGTGCCCGCTGTCCCTGTGCCTGAACAACGCTGGGCGACACCGGGGGCTGCGGGCGTCAGCGGCAGCCTGGGGCTCTGCAGCGTTTCCCTGCGCGGTCTCTGCACCTCGGCTGCTGCCATCAAGGCTCCGGCTTGGAGCTCCAGGCACATCTCGGTGCGAGTTTGCAGAAAGCAGGCGCTCCCAGCCTCTCAAAGCGCACGCTGAGCGCTGCAGCCTTCCCTTCTGATCGCGAGCAAACTGTGCCAAGGGCTCGTCAGATCACTTCAGGAACAATATCTGCAGTGGCTTTGCAGAACTGTGGTGCAGATGCACCAGAAGTGACATCTACGACAAACTGATTTCTCGCCCTGGAGCATGTAAATGCTTCAGCCACGGTCCAAGCCCAGGCTGCCGGGGGAGATGTCTGCAGCAGAACTCGCTGCGTGACGCTTGATGGATGCAGATGCTGAGAGCGCTTTAGGAGCGGCCGATCTGCCTGGAGGCACCATAAATGGCAAAGACAAAGCTCTGCTGCCTGCCGCCGCTCTCCAGAGGTGTCCACAGCTGGGCAGAGCCATGACGAGCCCCGGGCAGCCTGCTGCAGGGCTGGCAGCGACCCTGTAAATCATTGCATGAGAAACAAACATTCAGCATCGGGGCTGGCTCCAGGGTTCTCTCCAGTGAAGCATGGCGGGCTGCTGGGACTGACTGGTTTCGCTTCTGCTCGCTGACGGGGGAGTTTTTCTTCCACTGGAAAAGTCTAAAATATTAAACAGAAAATCTCAGGTACACAAGACTCCTGGCTGTGCCCCAGTGGTACCCTTTGCGTAGGCACGCAGGTACAGCCTGAACAAAAGGCTCCATCTCAGGCTTGGCTGCGGCGAATGCTCACAAGCTGAGCAAGAAGGAAAACCCAGTGCTGACTAATGAAACGGTCATTCAGAATTAGAACAAACATTTGTGAACGCTGTTTGAAGCAACCTATTGTCTCCACTATGGCTTGAATAAATAGTTAATCTTTGGCACGCTGTTAAGCTTTGAATATGATGGTACAACTGAACCTGTACAGTTCGTTGACATTTGCTGTCAGGATCACCAACTTTTTTTTTTTTTTAGGAATCCTTGCTGCCCAGCTGATGGTTTCCACACAAGCCAGCAAGGTCTGTAATCTTGTTGGGAGGAGTTTTTGGGGCTCAGACAGCAGCTGCAGTCAACCAGGAGCTGCTCTGGTGGGTCTCCTTTGAAGCGGGCGTTGCACAGTGCCACGTCCAGGGGGATCCCTGTGTGGGGAAACCCCCTCCCCAGACCCATCGGTGAGGTTTGGCGCTGCCTGGATGTTTGCCAGCTTCCCACGGTCCAACACGCTCAGCGCCTCGCTGTTCCCTGCCCTGTCCCCTGCCGTGTTGGGCTCGGCCGTCTCGCACAGACCCGCTGCCCCATGGCTGCCGCCCCCGTGCCATTAACGGGATTTAGCTAATTAGCTGCAAGCAGTGCTGCTCTCCCCAGCAGAGTGAGGGGTTTACTATTTTTATCTGACTCTGGGTGTTTTGCTTCCTAGGGGACTAGGGTCAGAGGGCAGGCGTTTACCCAGACGCAGGAATTCTGACAGCGTTTTTCCATGACTCGGTTCGGAAGGAGGAGCCTCAGCCTCCAGCTCCCTCTTTCCTCCGGCTGCGCCCTCCTCAGCGTGGGGAGCCGGCGGCTCTGCAAGGAGAGAGCGTTGTGTTGTACTTTCACTAGCGGTACCGAGACTTGTAACCAAACATCTTGTTTTTAAACACAGGCGGTGTCCAAGGGAGCCCCGTAGTCAC
>WKFP01015292.1:377803-389453 GCA_011057875.1 Pterocles orientalis | reverse complement strand
CCTGCCATCCCTCCCTGCTCCTGCCTGAGCTGTCCCTGCCATCCTTCCCTGCTCCTGCCTGAGCTGTCCCTGCCATCCTGCTCCTGCCCAAGATGTCCCTGCCATCCTGCTCCTGCCTGAGCTGTCCTGCCATCCCTCCCTGCTCCTGCCTGAGCTGTCCCTGCCATCCTGCCCCTGCCTGAGCTGTCCCTGCCATCCCTGCCATCCCGCTCCTGCCTGCAGCTCCTCCAGGCAGCATCCCCACCGGAGCTCTGGGAGCCGTCAGAGCCAGCGGGAGCCCATCTTCTGCCCACGCCTTCCTCCAGATGCTTTGTGAGCGAGTGCTGAGCACAGCTCCTACTTCAGAGGATGAGTAAACTTTTAGAAGCAATTTACAAGGTTTTATATTTGTTAATTTTATTGCTGCTGTAGTGTTTGAAGTAGTCAGAGGTGGAAAACCCTGTTGGCAGAGAGCTGCTTTGGCACTTGCACCTCACCAAACAACTATGTCCAGCATTTATTGCGCGGGTTGCCCAGCCTGTGTCTGTGAATAAGGATCGCACGCCGTGTTTCAGGACTTGTCTTCCTGACAGTGTGGTTCCCCTACGCCTGCTTCTAGGGAAAAGCTCTTACTCTGTATAAACCTGCTCCATGGTGGGAGAGACAAAGCAAGAAAGAGTTAACTCTTTAGAGGGCTTGAAACTCCATGAGAGATACGTGTTCTCTTTGGCGTCTTCCCTTATTCCCCGGCTGTATATCCACAGGGAAAGTCTCAATAGGAAACGTTGTGCCTGGCACATGCTATACCTGATCAGGATGGTAATTCTCAACTCTCAGGCTCCCTGGCTAGAATGGGAATATATTGCTGCAACGTTCGGGTTGGGTTCTGTTCCGCTGCTGGAGGAGCCCAAAAATCCCATTGCAAACCACCGCTATGACTGCTGTCACCCCAAAAGGTGCAGAGGGCTTCCCCACTCCCGGGAGGCACCCAGCAGGATGATGTGGCAAAGGAGGAGTTAATGAGGTGCTAATTGGGAGCAGCTGAAGGCACCCAGCTGTGGGAGATGGTTTAAATGAGGGTGGGAGAGAAGGAGGAGGGAAAGGACAAGCAAACAAGGCAGGGCAGGCAGGTAGGTAGGTAGGTGAGCCGGAGTGGGGGGTCTCTGGGTCATATCGGGTGTGTGAAGCACCAGGGAGCTGCTGGGGGAACGGGGAGGTGAGCAGAGCTGGTGCCACCTCCTGCAGCGGGTGGCTGGCGTCTGCTGGGGGCTGAGGATGCACCCAGGGTGGATGCTCTCGGTCCTCGTGGCCCAAGGTGAGGGGCACCTCTGCTCTTCTGCTCCAGCTGCCGGTGTGTGCATGCCGCAGAGCAAACACGGAGCAGCTCAGCGCTGCCATGGAGGAGGTGTGCCTGCTCTAATCCCGAGGGGAGAGCGTGTGCCTCGGCGTTGAGGAGCCATGGAAAGGCTCTGGAGTCGTGACTCTGCTTTGAGCTGCCTTTGAGCCCTGGTGCCTCGTTGGGTCTGGGTGTGGAGGAAGGTCAGCTCAACAGCCTTGCCTTTCCCCTCGCCAGCCTGCAAGAGAGATGTTTTCACCAGGGTCTAACTGCTCAGATGTTGCTTTAACGCACAAACCCGTGAGGTGAAGGGGGGCTCTTCAGCAGTGTTTAAATTGTGCTCCTCCTGCGGAGTGACAAAAGAACAGCAGGAGGGAGGCAAAGCGGTGCTAGGGCTGGTGAGACAGAAGAAACCTGGCAGCGTGCCCGAGCAGCAATTATCATCCAGCCCGGGAAGGTGGTGATGCCACCTCGCCCCTCCTCATCCTCGCAAGCCATGGGACAGAGACGATGCGAGTGTCAGAGCTGTGTGGCAGTGGGTGAGGGATGTGTGAGCTAACGGGGATCGCTGTCTCCAGCCAGGTGGGTTTGTGCTGCTCACAGCTCCCGGCGGCTTTATGTCTAGGCTGTCTGACCCACGTTTGTTTTCCCGTGTACCTTCCTCTGCTTGTTGTACCCCAACGTGGCTCCTTGCAGCCAGCGCTTCGTCCCAGGGTGAGGGATTGAGCAGAGCCATCTCTTCCAGCCTGTGTCTGTTGCTATTAACAGCTCAATTTTTATCTTGCTCTGAGGACAAGAATTACTCAGCTTGTAAAGATTGAGATGGCACAAAGTTAACTGTGCTCTCAGACAGATTTTTTTACAGAGTGTAAATGCATCACTCCAATCTTGGTAACAGTGTGAAATACAGCAACCCGAGAAAATTCCCCGGGTTTGTGACTGCCAGCCAGTCACGGGGCTTGGTCTGCAAAAAGTGCGCTGTGTAAAACACCAGCTGGATGCGTGTTCTTTCTTTGTGGCACAGAGACAAGCGATGCTTTCGAACAGGCCTTTGAAAAACAGCCCACAAACGAGGGTACTGGCCTCTCGGTGCAGCGATGCCACGGAGCGATGGTGCCTGGTCCCTGGGTGGGGAACCCCGCCGTCACGGCACACCATGGCGAGTGTAAAGGTTTGCTGGGGGAATCCTGCATTTTCCAAAAAAGTCACTCCATCCAGGCCCCCGGAAAGCTGGGCAGTGCATCCCTCAGACCCCTTCCTCCCAGTTGCAAAGCAACACCTTGTGTACAGCACACAGTGCTCGCTGTCCCTGTGCCTGAACAACGCTGGGCGACACCGGGGGCTGCGGGCGGCAGCGGCAGCCTGGGGCTCTGCAGCGTTTCCCTGCGCGGTCTCTGCACCTCGGCTGCTGCCATCAAGGCTCCGGCTTGGAGCTCCAGGCACATCTCGGTGTGAGTTTGCAGAAAGCAGGCGCTCCCAGCCTCTCAAAGCGCACACTGAACGCTGCAGCCTTCCCTTCTGATCGCGAGCAAACTGTGCCGAGGGCTCGTCAGATCATTTCAGGAACAATATCTGCAGTGGCTTTGCAGAACTGTGGTGCAGATGCACCAGAAGTGACATCTACGACAAACTGATTTCTCGCCCCGGAGCATGTAAATACTTCAGCCACGGTCCAAGCCCAGGCTGCCGGGGGAGATGTCTGCAGCAGAACTCGCTGCGTGACGCTTGATGGATGCAGATGCTGAGAGCGCTTTAGGAGCGGCCGATCTGCCTGGAGGCACCATAAATGGCAAAGACAAAGCTCTGCTGCCTGCCGCTGCTCTCCAGAGGTGTCCACAGCTGGGCAGAGCCACGACGAGCCCCGGGCAGCCCGCTGCAGGGCTGGCAGCGACCCTGTAAATCATTGCATGAGAAGCAAACATTCAGCATCGGGGCTGGCTCCAGGGTTCTCTCCAGTGAAGCATGGCGGGCTGCTGGGATTGACTGGTATCGCTTCTGCTCGCTGACGGGGGAGTTTTTCTTCCACTGGAAAAGTCTAAAATATTAAACAGAAAATCTAAGGTACACAAGACTCCCGGCTGTGCCCCAGTGGTACCCTTTGTGTAGACACGCAGGTACAGCCTGAACAAAAGGCTCCATCTCGGGCTCGGCTGTGGCGAATGCTTGCAAACCGAGCAAGAAGGAAAACCCAGGGCTGACTAATGAAACGGTCATTCAGAATTAGAACAAACATTTGTGAACACTGTCTGAAGCAACCTATTGTCTCCACTATGGCTTGAATAAATAGTTAATCTTTGGCACGCTGTTAAGCTTTGAATATGATGGTACAACTGAACCTGGACAGTTCGTTGACATTTGCTGTCAGGATCACCAACTTTTTTTTTTTTTTAGGAATCCTTGCTGCCCAGCTGATGGTTTCCACACAAGCCAGCAAGGTCTGTAATCTTGTTGGGCGGATTTTTTGGGGCTCAGACAGCAGCTGCAGTCAACCAGGAGCTGCTCTGGTGGGTCTCCTTCGAAGCGGGCGTTGCACAGTGCCACGTCCAGGGGGATCCCTGTGCGGGGAAACCCCCTCCCCAGACCCATCGGTGAGGTTTGGCACTGCCTGGACGTTTGCCAGCTTCCCACGGTCCAACACGCTCAGCGCCTCGCTGTCCCCTGCCCTGTCCCCTGACCACATTGGGCTCGGCCGTCTCGCACAGACCCGCTGCCCCACGGCTGCAACCCCCCTGCCATTAACGGGATTTAGCTAATTAGCTGCAAGCAGTGCTGCTCTCCCCAGCAGAGTGAGGGGTTTACTATTTTTATCTGACTCTGGGTGTTTTGCTTCCTAGGGGACTAGGGTCAGAGGGCACGCGTTTACCCAGACGCAGGAATTCTGACAGCGTTTTTCCATGACTTGGTTCGGAAGGAGGAGCCTCAGCCTCCAGCTCCCTCTCTCCTCCGGCTGCGCCCTCCTCGGCGTGGGGAGCCGGCGGCTCTGCAAGGAGAGAGCGTTGTGTTGTACTTTCACTAGCGGTACCGAGACTTGTAACCAAACATCTTGTTTTTAAACACAGGCGGTGTCCAAGGGAGCCCCGTAGTCACTTCATTCGACGCACTGTTGTTTATCTGCGAGCAGGAGAGTTTATTCTAAGGCATTTCTGAAGCTATTGCTTCCATATGTCGCTTGAAAACAAGGATGCTGCCTTGCAGGACAATTTTATTGTGCTTTAGAAAAGTTCTGCCTGGGAAAAACCCTAAAAAACCCTCCACAACCCAAACTTATTACTGCTTACGGTATTTCAGCAGTGCCAGGGCTTTGGGGGGTAGCTTGAAATCCTTCCCAACACACCCCCCTCGTTAACTGAATCCTGCTGTATGCAATGCCTTTAAGCTGGGCTGCTGAAAAAGAAATGAGTTTCCATCAGTAGTTTTAAAAACAAGGGACTTGAAGCATCTTTTTAAGAGTTGCCACCACATGGCTGCTGACACTTCAGGACAGATCCCTGTTGGTGCTCAGCTGCAGCTGGTGAGGGGATTGATTGCTGTCACTTTGCTTCTGGTTGTGAAGCATCGTCGTCTTGTGTGCGGTACTTTAACATCCGTTTGGGATACAGAAACACCCAGGTGAGCAAGGCTCTGCTTTAGAAACGCACCTCCTGCAGAAAGATGGTGACATTTGTGATGAGCTGCAGGTCCTGGAAGAATTTCTTCAGGAGTCTCAAGCTGGTCTGCACAGTTATGCCTTCTGCTCAGCTTTACACGTGTTACCGTCTATTTTGCCAGAGCTACTGGTCGTGAGCGTTGATCAGAAGGGATGGAGATCCTGCGCTTGGCTGGGTGGCAGCTGCCCGGAGGCTGTGAGCGTGGGGATGGATGGCCGTGCTCGTGCCACCCCGGTGCTGTGGGGCTCATCTCCAGCCGACACTCCCCGCGGGCTGGTGGCTCCGCGTGCAGGTACGTCGTGTTGCAGTAGCTGGGGTGCGAAGCAGCCCCGCACACGGTGGGGGATGTCTCCTTTCCGCAGGGGCTGCTGAGCAGGGACGGCTCTCACCCTGCTGAGCGAGGGTCTGTGCGAGCCCAGCGAGAGCCAGCAAAGCAAACCCCTGTGCGCGGGTGGGGGTGACGGCGCTGCGGCCAGGCAGAGGGGTGCTGGGGTGACAGAGCAGAAGGACCCCGGGGGAAGGGGCTGCGGGTGGCCGCAGGCAGGGGAAGGTCCTGGGGCGGTTCCCGGAGCAGCTCCTGCAGTGACCGAGGGCTCCAGGAGCGGGGATTGCCCCAGCGCTGGTGGTTCACCGGCAGCGCATCGGATGTGAGCGTTCAGTTTGTCTTAACACAGCGTCGGCTGAGAGTCTGAAACCTCACCAAATTGTGGTTCAGTCCTGATTTTCTGTTCATGAGAACCTCATCCCCAGCAGAGAAGTAATTTAAAATCACGACCCTTTTCCTCCCGCCTTCCCACGCAGTAAAGCACAGGGGTCAATGATCTCTGAAGCCTAAAGCCTGCATCAGCTCTGAGCCTTCTTTCTGTCTCATCCACACTGTAAAATACGCTACAAAACCAAAATGATTGGGCAAAGAAGGCAGAGAAATATGGTACACATTTAACGATAAAATTTCTATATAGAATTCCGTAGCGTATTCGATCTATTTAATGAGTTTTCTAGATTAAGCTGAAGTCTGGGGAATTTTTATTATAATGCCACATCCCATAAAAATATCTATGGTCCTGTGAGAACAGGCACCGTATTAATCTATTTCTTTAACGTTAGGTGATTGGGTAATATACTTTTTGCAGCGATGATATTGACGCTGTAACTCCTCGTGCGATTCAGCTATAAACCAGTTCTCAACGCCTTCTCCATCCCAGCCCCGGGACGTGGTGCAGGGAGGGTGTAAACGCACGTGGCTGTGTGATCTGTGGGGTTTGTACTGAACACAATCCCCGTTTCAAACTACACCAGGACAGGGGACATTTGTGTTTTTATACCAACCCCTGGGCAGATCACGAGGGGATGGAGCAGACCAGCCCCACACGGGACAGCTTGTGCTTAGCCAGCCCAGCTCCGCACCGTGGCTTTGTGGCTCTCTGCAGGTTTTGCTTCGGCAGGAGCAGAGGGGAAGCACATCCCGGAGCCTGGATTCCTTCCAGCTGGTTCCAAAGCACGAGGAGGACGCAGCACCCACCGCTGGGTCCTTGCCACCATGTCCCAGTGCTGTGCATCACCACCCACCGCCTGAGGTTTGCTTAACAGGTTTGGGGAAAACCCATTCTCTAGGAAATTTCTGGGTGCAGCAGGGGAGCAGGATTGGTGTTGCTGGGGTACCCGATAGTGTGTCTTGGGTAGTGAAGAGTTAGGAGCCCTGTGGAGACAGCGGAATTGGCCTGATCACAGGGACACACACCCACATTGCATCATAGTCCTTGTTTAAAAGAAATCAAATGCTGAGAAACATTAAGTGCCTTAAATTATAAATGAATCGCTTCCCTATGTGAGATCCGTGTGTGAGCTGTTCGCTTACAAACCCGGGAAAGCTGCACTTACCCTGCGCCCAGCTGCTGTGACAATCCCCGAGAAGGGGCTGAGGCCACCCTACCAATGCCTCAGGGACCCGATTCTGCCGCCAGCAGCAGCCAAACCGTGTCCCCGGTGCCCCCGCGCAGCGGCACAACCCGCCGTGTTCCCCATGGGGCTCGCAGGAGCCAGCCAGACCCTCCGGGGTGGTGGGACCCCTCTGCGGCACCAGTTCTGGCCCCGGCTGCTCGGGTTTGGCACCCGGTGGCATCACCCAGCGCATCCCACGCGCCGTGACGGCTGCACGGCAGGACGGTCAGCCCCGCGCACGCTCCACGCCTGGTTTTGTCACCAGGGCAGACTTGACTTAAAAAATAAGAATAAAAATCCTGACAGTCCCCCCCAGACATCCAAAAAACATTTAATAATTTAAAATGACCAGAGGGTGGGTAATCCCTCTCATGATGAAAATTGCTGGCCTTCTGGGATGGGGTTTTTAGAAATTGTCATTAGGAAATTGCTTAGCTAAGTCATTAATTCTCTTAGTGTGCCGCTACGCAGCTCACAGTCCCCTCTGGTTTTCTGCCCTTCTCTTTGTTTTTGGGGAAGTGTTTGTTCAGCTGGGCATAAGCTGTCAATATAACAAACACAACTTTTCGAAAGCAGCATATTGGGTTGCAGGTATTGCCCTCCTGCTCTGCGGGTGTGTGCATGCTCAGCAGCTGTGCTCTCAGCTGGGGCTTTTCCCACACTAACCCCGTGCTGCTGTGGTCTTTGGGGTTTTTGTTGCCGTTTTACATGAAAATGAAGGACTCGTAGCACGGAACAGATTGGGGTGTTTCTTCATATCCCCTGAACTTTTCTTTTTTGCTCTGTACAAGAGCTGGAAGCAATGGTGCAGTTCCCCGACGCTCTCCAAGACTGTTGTTGTTCCCTGGGAACCAGCTATGCAGAAGAGCAGCCCGGGGTCTCTGATCCCTTCCATGTATTTGTAAACGTTTCCATGTCACACCTTCACGTACATTTCCAAAACCTTCTAACAACGGCGCTAAACTTTAGCAACGAGAAAACAAACCCAGATCATCCCAGCAGACAGCGACAAACCAACGGTGACGAATTGTGAGCGACCTCAGCAGCGTGGAGGCAAACGCAGCCCGAGGGGACCCCCAGTGCCGCGGGGCTCGCTTGGCTCCGCAGTGTCCCCTGTCCCCAAGAACTCCGTCTCCTGCTGCAGCTGAGCTCTGGCAAGGGTGTCCCCACTCTTCCCCTGCCGTGGTGCGGTCCTTAAGGATTTCTTCACTTTTGTGTCAACCAAAGATCTTAGAGATGGAGCGTTAGTCTCACACACTGCCCTGGAGAGGGGGGAAGCCCAAAGGTTTTCCTCCTCGGTCCGGTGGCTGAGACACTGCCTGTCCCTGTCCCCAGCCCCTCCGCGGTTCTGTCGGGGACGAGGGGCAGAGGACAAAGGCAGATTCAGCGCACGAGCAACAGGGAAAATAAAAACGCAAGTGACTATAGAGGCCTCCTGAAAGGAAATAGATTTTTAAGGGTTTGGGCTGAAGAGTCGCTTTTCAGGGCTCTTTGAGGTTTTTGGTACTGCCAGGCTTCTCTGTCGGGAGAATTTTTTCAAATCAAATGCAAATATTTTTTTCTTACCCGTACTTGCTGTTTCCCCTTCATTTCTGCTGAGGGAATCAGTATGTTTTACTGAGTGTTTCACAGTCAGTGATCCGACTGTCCTCTGCTTCTGGAGGTATTTACGGATGGAGTCGCTGTGCCCCCCTCCTGACGTACGGACTGGGCACCCGAGTGCCAGGTTTGGGGTTTCCCACTTCTGCTTCCCGGGGCTCCAGGAACAAAATCGATTTAGGGAGCAGCCACTTGCGTGACCCTGCCTCACTTCCACAGGGTGGACTAAGAAAAGCCGGTGAAACCGGGACCATTTCCTTCCAGCTGCGTTTCCCAGTCCAGAAACCACAAAACGACCCTAATCAAGTGCTGGGATAGGCTCACAGAGCCACCAACATCCATCTCCCAGGAGAACAGAGTCCATCCCCCAGGGTCATAAAAGAGCTTTCAGCCAGCAAAAGATTGCATTGCATTTGAGGGTTTAATCTGATATAGTTTTGAGTTTTTGCTGTTTTTCCTGCCAGTATAAAAAGCTCTTCATAAAGGTCTTTCTAATAAAAGCATAAGCCAATTAGTAAAGCCATAAAGACAGCGCTGAAAGTGAGTCAAACACGATTACAGCGGAATTGCATAACCGGCGGATGAGTGCCTCCTCCATCACCCTCGCCGCGGCCAGGGAGCCCTTCTCCCCAGGTGGGACCTGGGGCTCCACGCGCTGTCCCCTGCCCCGCTGCACCCCAGCGAGACTCTGTCACCGCAGCTCCGGGGAAACGTGCAGGGGACAGGGACCTGCGGAGACTGCGGACCAGTGACACAGCACCGGTAACTGCTAACGTCTGCTTTCAGAAGATAAATTCTTTGCACCATGTACTGTGTGCTATTTTATCCAGCACAGAGACACGTTACTGAGCAGATTTCTTTGCATTTTCTTTTTTTTTTTAATTTTTCTGTGCTTCTTTTCCAAGCACAGTGCAATTAATGTCGTACATGTGCTTTCAAAAGGCGAGCTCCTCACTCCTCAAAGTCTAGGGAAATGATGATTATGAACCAAGTCCAGGGGCAGCGGGGCGAGACAACAGCGCAGAAATAACCAAAGGCAGTGTTTGTTCATTGTCCAAAAAATGAATGGAAATGTGTTTCCCATTAATACTCCCAGGTCTGTTGTCTGGGGAGCTGGCCTGACCAAAGCTTTCGGTTGCAGTACTTGATTCAGCTGAAAAACTGGATTTGCTTCCAGCCAGATTTCCAGCGGCAGTACCCTCCACAGCAGGCACATCCACTCCCAAACCTGCCCAAACCTGCTGTCCTAAAATCTCCAACTCCCCCCAGTCCGTGGGTTTGCTGGGTGCAGCCCAAGCCCCGGCCACCGGCACGGGGAAGGTACGAGGCCAGATTTGGACTCTGGGCAGGTGCCCCGTCCTGCCCCTCATTGCTGCGTGCATCCACACCGCAGCGCTGCCTTCCGCCCGCGCGGCTGCATCCTTCCCATCCGGCAGCTGCTGCTCCCTCCTTGCCGGTGCCTGTCTGCGCTGCTCAGAGGGGGGGTTTGGGATGTCACAGCTCCCTTCTCTGTGCCAGTTTCAATCCCATTTTCCATGAACCTGCCGAAGAGTAATGTCAAGCAACTCTGTGTTGTCTTATTTGTGTTTTATTTCAAAAACTGTGAAAATACGGGAACTCGGGTCAAAAACGCAACAGCCCAAACCTACGAGGCGACTTTTCCGTGGCATCTATGCAAGTGGTGACATTGTTTTCCAAGCTGTGTAATGAAAATTCATGGGGACGGTGACGTGTACGCTCATCTGACCCTCAGGCTTATTTGGAAAATCCAGTCTCAAGACCATTTTTTTCCTCGCAGTGGCAAAGCTACTTAGTAAAAACTAACCTGATTCTCGAGCCCTCTTGGTCCAACTTAATATTCAGGGCAGGCACCAAGACTGAAAATGTTCAGACTGCACTGTCTGGGTTATAAGTATGGAACCAGGGGCTGTGACAGAAGATGTTAGGCAACCTCAGCCAGCGGTGGTGCTTTCCCACAGCACCCCTCACCTCTGCGCGGGGGAGGAAGAGAAACCATCCGATCTGCATCTGCATCTGCACCTCCATCCAGCTGGCCCCGGCCCCGGGGTCAGAGCTGCGAGCCCTTGGAGCCGGGGCCGGCGCTGGTGTGGACACAGCTGGAGGCAGTTACGACTCCTACTCGCTGAGCAGGACGCAGAGAGGCACTTTCGTACTTACTCCTACTCCTGTTTCCCCGTCACTGTACTGCAACACCTCCTCTCGCGAGTTATCCACTGCGGATCCTGGGGCAAAATAAGCACCAGCGCTGCACACTCAGGTCCAACATCCACATCCAAGGTCACATACTGCAGGCTTCAGTACATTTTTACCTATTACTCTTCCACCATTGCCGTTGGCAAACTTTTATATTTGGACACAGATTTGCTGAGGTTTTTTTTTCTTCACATAGCACAGGTATAGATCTTGTTCATCGGAACTGACCAAGTACCAGCTCTGCTCAGTTCACCTCTGCAAGACTAGCTCTGTCCCCTCCACACCTCCCCGGCTCTGCACAGCAGCTGGCAATGTGCACCTTCCGTCAGCGCTTGTCCTGGGCTTCTGCGCCTGAGCACCGAAGTGCCGCTTCAATCCTTCTTTGCTTCTTTTAATTGGAGACACTTATTGCTGATCGGATGTTGCCATTTGATGGGATGAATGAATTCTGGAGAAAACAACAAAAATCTGGCTGCAGTTGGGATCTGTGGTATGAGACGGCAGGCTGGGCGCATGGCACCCGCTGGCTCGCGTCTCCTTCGCTTTCCTCTGGGGATGCCGGGCGTTCTGCTTGGACTGAGCTTCCCCACACACATCCACAGCTCTAGGAAATCATCACCCCTCCCCTGATGTTCAGCATTTCTTGCTTTGGTAAACGGCTCCTGTTATAATCCATTATTGGGCGAGTCACCTCTCAGGAATTCTTTTCAAAATGCTTTATAGATGATGCTACACTTTTTGTTCCTGTTTTCCCAGGTTTTATCCATCCTTTCCTCGGAAAAGGCATGGGACTGGCAGGCACCAGCTCAGCCATCACTTTGTGCAGTTTGCGACACGTTCGTGCTGCAGTGGTTCCTCCACCAAAGAAACTGGCAAAGCACCTCCACGCTGTACCCCGGCAGGGCTGCCGGGCTCTGCACAAGCAACTTCTTGC
>WKFP01015292.1:367680-377783 GCA_011057875.1 Pterocles orientalis | reverse complement strand
CCCGCCGCCGGCGCCATGGCGGTGAAGGGGGCCGCGGCCGGCGCCGGGGTGCTCCTGGTGACGGCCAACGTCGGGTCCCTCTTTGACGACGTAAGTACCGCGGCCGTGCGCGCCCGGTCGGGGTCGAGGGTTGGAGAGGGGGGCCGGGATCTCCCCGAGCAGCGCCGCCGCACGCCCGCGGCTGCCGCCCCGTCCCGCCCGCTCCGCTCCCGGGCAGCCCCAGGTGCTGCCGGCGGGGCGTTCCCGGCAGCCGGTGCGCTTGCCGGGGCTGGGTGGGAGCTCCGCCGCCTCTAGGAGCCCGGGGTGAAGCGCTGGGAGCCGCAGCCGGCGGCGGAGCGTCCCCCCGGGCTGCCTCGCGTGTCCGGAGTGCCTTTCCCTCATCGCTGTGGTTGTTGCGGGTCGTGTCGCGCCGGTGACACCGTCCCGGGTGGTCGGGCCCCTCCGCCGCGGTGGCGCGGGGTCGGGAGCGGGATCTCGGGGTGTCCCGGGCGCTCCCCCGCAGCCTGTGCCCGGGCTGCGGCTGGGCTGACCCCCGGCTGCCCTCCGCAGGCTCTCTGCGCGCTGTGACACGAAAATACCGTTTAATTTCTGTTCAGCCGGGTGTTTGGAATATTTCTTGCCGCTGCAACAGTTGGTGGTGAGCAGGGAAGAGGAGAGGGCTCTCCTGTACGTTAGTGTGGGTTAAGACAGGTATCTGCAAGTGTCTGCAGCGGCAGCCAGGCTTCTGAACCCCCCGGGTGAAGGCTGGCGCTGCTGGGGTTGGAGACAGAGCGCTTCTGGAACCGGGTAACGCTGGCATGTCACGTACCATAAAGGGAGCGTTTCCAGGGGTTTGCAGCTCGTAAAGCCAAGGCGTAAAGCCGCGTACATCCATCAGGGAACTGGGTCCAAACTCGTGCTGCGCATTACTCTTGCTGTGTGTGTTAGGATGGGCTTTGCTTTGTGAGCCAGCCCTGTGCACAGATCGCTAAGTGCACTACAGTAACGCTTTTTTTGTGTGTGTATCTTCAAAGTTTTCTTTGTTTTTTCATCATCTTGAAGGCTGACCTAAAGTAAACGCTTTGACACATGTGCAGGCAAAGGATGCGATTCATGTTTTCACCGAGGTTAGTAAACTTTGACAAATTGTCACCCCAGGTATTTTTACACTTAAATGCGTCAGTTCATATTGGTGATCCCTCCGTTTGACCTGAGCCTGTTGTCTGACCTGAGCCCGCTATCTCCCGTGGCAGACGCTGCGGTTCAAAGTGCTCTCCTGTTCTCTTGTTCAGCTGAGAGTGATGAGAGTGGCCACTTCAGAGCATCCTCAGTTAAGAAATCCTGTGCTGTCAGGCTAAATGATTTCCTGGTTGTTCCTAGTTAGTATTTGAGAGCTGCTGGCATTCCTGGGGAAAGTGAAGCGTATTTGTTGTTTATCGCTCGGTGTGACTGAAGAGGGGAATGCTTCTGCTCTAGTAAGCAACTCCCTTGCGATGAAAAATGAGTTTTGTACAGCAACAAACCCGGGCTTGTTTGGATGTGTTCCACCGCGGGGTGGGGAATGGAAAGACTGGTCTGAACTTTAACGATTACGGTTCTGGTTTGTTGCTGTTGGAGTTGGGACTGGCGACTGCCCAGTCAGGTTTGTGGAGTAATGCTGGTGCAGTTGAGGCACAGTGACGGTGACATTAGCTTGGTTTGCGGACTTGGCTTTGGAGTTACGTGTTGGAGCTGTCAGTGGCTGTTCTTTCTTATTGGGCTCTGCCTGTTCAGTTGGGCAGTAAGTTTCCCTGCTACGACCTGCAGAGATTTCAGTGATGAACAGGGACTCGTGCTTTGACAGACTTTACCTAAGCTGGGCTGGAAAGCCATTTCCTGTTCTTTTAAACCTTTT
Source organism: Pterocles orientalis (assembly GCA_011057875.1). Lineage (NCBI taxonomy): Eukaryota > Metazoa > Chordata > Aves > Pterocliformes > Pteroclidae > Pterocles > Pterocles orientalis. The sequence goes on along the minus strand of WKFP01015292.1, from coordinate 375,910 downwards.
TTTCCATTTCTGATTTCAAATTTCGTTTGGTGATTCGTGTTTTAATTAAACACTGTATTTTTATTCAAATTTTGCTGGACCTCAGGGCAGTGTAAGGGTATGCATTTTCCCAACACGGTGCAGAAACCCTGAGCAGATGGGATGGTCGGGTCCGAGTGTCCTGTGCTAATACCTGCTGCCCTCTCGTGCTCTGGGGTCTGACCCTCCGCGGGCCAGAAACCCCCTGGGAAGCGTTCCTACACCGAGCCCCCCGTGGAGCTTCTCCAGGGCAGGTGGGCCCACATCGGGGGCTGCCGTAGGCAGGCTGGGTCCGACTGGTGGTGGGGGGTTCTGGTGATGTGGGTCTTGTGCTGCTGAAGCTCTTACTTTGCACGGACGGGAATTCTGCTCCCCCTTTCTACACCAGCAAACCCTCGCGGGTTGTCTGTGTGACGAACACTCCTCCGATTTGTTTAAAGTAGCTCGCACATTACAGTGCAGCAGCAGTGCCATTTGCACTTCAGATGTGTTTTTTGCGAGTACTGTTTACTTGGCTGGCACATGCTGTATGTGCAAATGCTCTTTAGTTGAGACCAGTATTCTGCAGCAGAACAGTTTAAAATTTCTTTGGTGGACAAGTTCATCTGGGTGGGATAGTCTTTCCTACATCGCTGTATTGCTGACCTGACTATACTTTTGCAAAAAAGAGGAGAAAATTGCTATTTTTTGCTTTGCGATTGCCAGAAGCAAGTTACAATAACGCAGTGGTTTGCTCCTGCCAGCCATCCACATCCACTAATAACCTGCCGCAGTGCTGACCTGGGAGCTCATGCATAAAGATGTTAACAGCCAAGAGGGACCGCGCTGGGTTTGTTTCGTTCCTGGAGTAGTTTTGCTGCTTCATTAAAAAAGTTAATGCAGTATTAGATCTACAAATATTTTTAAAAGTTAGATGAACACGTGTGTCTCATGGATGTGAATGCATATGACTTTTCGTATGTTCATGTTTACTTAAGCACTTAAAGTCTGTCTTGCTGTATAAATGTTTCCTGTTTTTTATCACAGTATCCTCTTGCTATCAACAGAGGATGGAGTCAGGTTAGCTTGGGTCACTCCTTATTTCCCTTCTCTGATGTCCCTGCCCATGGCAGGGAGGTTGGACTTGGGTGATCATTACAGGTGCCTTCCAACCCAAACCATTCGATGACAGGAGCCTCTCCCTCCTTCACCCTCTCCCCAGTTTCCATGCTTGTTCTGCGTCCTGTCCCGTCACTGGCAGAATTTCACATTTACCTTTCACTGCCGCAGTGGCCATCCCAGCAACTGCTGCAGGATGCTGTTTGGGAGGCGTCTAGGCAGGGTCAGGAGTGTTTCATTTCGAGTGTGAGTGCATTGGCGGAGGAAACACAGGGATTTTCCTGCAGGACGGTCCAGCCCAAGTGCAGGGTGCTGCTGGCCAAGGAGTGGAGCAGGCTGCGGATGCAGGGGCAGGAGTGGTGGGAGACATGTCTGTCCTCGGCTCAAGCAGGTCCCCAGTCCCACCAGCAGCAAAGGCAGGCAGGCAGCCCCCAGCCCTCCCATCTGGCTCATGTCTTGGAGAGGCTGTGGGGCTGTGTGGCGTGGAGAAGCCTTCGTCACCCCGCGTTTCACCGTCAGTGCAGTTGTGACCAAAGAGCTTTGGTTGTTCCTGCTGAATGGAGGCAGATGGAGAGCTTTGCAATTTGATTTTGTTGTCGTTGTCACAGGAGCTTGCTGTTTGCTGTGCGTTTGGCTTGGTGAAGTCACAAATATTGAGGAGACACCTTAGTGCTCACACCTGAAAATTGTCCCTTTCTGATAATCCTCCTGCTCTGTCAGTTTTAGGTGACTTTAGCAATCCATGTTGTTTAAACCCCTGGGCTTAGATCTTTAGGGTAAAGATTTCCAATATGCCCAGCAGACGTTGCCAATGAGGTCCAGCATTGCTGCTTGGGTTGGAAAATAGTCCATTTGTTCCAATTTCCTTTGAAATGGGAATATACGAGCCTAAGTCAGGTAGGTACTTCTGAAAATGTTTCCTTCTTCATACCACTGAATGTACCCAGCTCCTCTCCAGTGGGAGGAAAAGAGAGTTACTAAATTCTTGGGACAAACTTCAGCCAGAATAGAAGTGTAATGATGATGAAAAGATAAAAGCTGAACAGAACATGTAATTTTATTGGTGAAAAAAAGGAGGGGAGAAAGTAGGTTAGGGAATTGCTGTGTGGTGCTAGGGTACTGATTCTGAAGATCATTAAAAGACCAGCAGCATTGCTGTCCTACCTGTGTTTTCTGTGAGTATATGGACTGCCTCCACAGGACAGTGCCGAGATAGGGCAGTGAGCTTTCACATTCCCAACCTTAACCTACTCACCTCTTGGGTGGATGTCTCCCTTTCTCCTACAGCGCACAAAGAGAAGAGGGCAGGGGGAAATTTCTTGTTCCAAATCCTGTTTGTAGTAGTACTGGCAGTGTGCTTATTGCTCTAATTCTGACCATGAACTTGGAGTGTCCTTTTCCTGAAGAGCTGAAGTCTGACAACTGAACTTGAAGTAGAAATACTTCCCATAATAATTTTTAAAAGCAGACAGCTCTTCTGATGGGTGGTGATTGCAGTGTAGATGTCTCTTTATCACATCTGATCTTAATTTCCTGATCCTGAAACAGCGGGTGTCTTTTTATTTTGATATTGGGTATCTGTGGATTTAGCCGGTGTTAGGTGATAACGATTTTTTTGGCTTTGGGTTTGTTGTTTGGAGTTTTTCCTGCTTCCCCCCTCCTCTGAATAATTATTTGAATTTTGTGGAATATTTCAGCTGTGGTAGGATGGATATATTAGGCTTTGATTTCTAAGTAAGTATTACAGCTAGCACATTGCAACTCAAGGCACCCGCTTTTCTTCAAATCATAGCCACTAGATTGAGTGGAAGAGAATGTTTGATTCATTGTGATTTAAAAACCAAATGCGTTGTTTCACTGCAGAGAAGCACTGACTCCATCCTCACTGTCAGGCTGTGTTGATGCTATCTGGAGTGGAAGAGAACTGAACAAATGTGCCCAGATAAAGGCAGCGCTTCTGTGAGAGGCTTCCTTGTCCGGGGAGTATTTCTGCTGGGTTTGGTGGGGCTGACTGGCTGCAGACACCTCGCTGGCAGGGAGGGGACAGTCACCCGCTGTTCTGGCCGGGCTGGGGTCAGGAGGAGTGGGGGGCTGGAGGAAGGGGGCAGCGGCGGGTGGGCGAGGAGCCCTGGTCTGGCTTTGGCAGAGGGTTTTGTGGTCTGGGGTGGGCTTCTCCTCCCACTGTGCTCCCCAGAGCTTGCAGGTAGCTGGGGAAGGAGCCCTGGTCTTGGGTGCTCCGCCAGGGGGGTGTGACAGCCCCCCAGGGCAGTGTCCCGGGGCTCAGCCTCAGGCTGTATCACCAGGGGCTGCCCCAGCCCATATTGTCGTGCTTTCTATGTGCTGTAAAATTGTGTGCTCAGAACCCAGGACTTCCATTTTAGGAATACATACTCTTGAGCGATAACATAAAAGGCCAACAAAAAGTATTTTTCAGTGTTCACTATTATAGGAATCCTGAAAATAAGTAATCTCTAATTTATCTATTTCTGCTATCCTTACTTTCTATTTTCTGGTTGTTTCACTGTCTTCTTTCAGATTTTAGTTTTTTCTTGTGCGAGTGCCACTGGTAACTTCATAAACATTGTTCCTGCCTTCTGTTTGTTTGTCTTTCTATGGCAAAATCTCAAATCTGCATTTTTCTTGCAGTTTCTGCTGTACTCATGCTGATTTTTTTGGGAGACTCTTTCTGGTTTTACTCTGTTCTAAAACCCATTTGCAGGAGGTGAAATTTTGAGGGAGACCAGAATTTGGTACTACCTAAGACTTCTTGAGCTGTGTGACAGTGATGATGGGGAAGAGAAGACTGTTTTGTTACCCTTTGCAGTGCTTGTGTGTTTGAAGAAAAATATTTTTAATAGCTGAGGGATCTGTTGTACCTTGAGAAGGAAATTGTCAGTAACACATAACCAGCAGGATCCAGGTGTTAGCCCAGATGTGCAACTGAACCAAGCTGAGCAGTGGCCCAGCACGATGGTGTCTGGCTGCTGAATAGCCCTCACGTCGTGTGTAGTTCTTAATCTGCTGCTGAGAAAAGGGTGTTTGGGTTTGAAACCCCTTCAGTGCCTCGTTTTCTTTTACCTCTGTGGCTGGGGATGAGCTCAGGGATGTGCCCACGGGCAGCTGGAGTGGCCTGGGCTGTGCAATGGGCTGCACCAGCAGCGATCCCGCGCTGGTTTTGGTTACTAAGATCCTTTTTCCAGATTCGCAGGGATGACTTGTAACTGTTGATACGCCTGCTTTGGAAAAGCTGTAGGATAGCTGGGGAGAGGGTGGTACCAGTTTGTAGCTCTGTCTTCATTCAGTATTTAGGTAGGTGAGCGTGTCAAACGTGTACAGCAAGAGTGATGCGCTCACAAGCCTGTGGTTTTGACAAGGTCTTTCTTAGATCCTTCACAGCTTGCTTGAGGATGATCTAAATGCTCATGCTGATTTATAGCTTCCTACCTGTCAGCTTCCCAAGGAATTCAGCTTGTAGCTTAGGCTAAGGATGGCACAGTGGGGTGTGCTGGTGGGGTTATTGCTAACCAGTGCACCCCCCCAGGAACACCCCCCGTGCCCAGCTCTGTGCTGGGGTCCGGGGTGCTTCCCTCGCGGGCTTGTGTGGCGACTGCACGGGTCCTGCTCACAACCAGCCCTTCACGTTCAGCCCTGTGAGGTACACGGTGATAGCTGAGAGTGAGTTGCAGAGCAAACTCCCCTTTGAAGTATAAATGAGGGTCAAGACCCAAAGGAGCTGTGCAGTAAAGCAGTGACATGTTGCTGTGCGTGCACAGACGTGTAACATTTGACAGCTCTTCTCTAGTTTGCTGGAGAAGGTTGGAGCAGTAGTAGCACAGGTGACACTGGGTGTTTTTTTTCTTCAAGAGGGAGTAGTATGCCTAAAAAAATCCCTATTTTTCTTTAACAAAAAATGACAAGTTTTCTTTTTCAGCCGATATTTTTACAGTTCTCTGAGCAAGAGGTTTAATTAGGAGCTTGTACAGTGTTTAGCCTCCCTTAAGCAGGAAGCTCAGACGATTATCTTGTAGACCATCTTTCGTCTCCTTTTGATTAAGTGTTATCATGAACAGCAAGAACACATGTTTACATGAGAGAGTAATAGTGGCAAAGTGCATTATATAATTATAGCTTTCTGTTCGTGTGGTTTTATAGCAAGTGGAGTAGAGTTAGTGTTTTGTAACTTGCTGGGTTTCCACAAATTGTATCAGTGTGGTGGTTTAAGAGGATTTAATTCCCAAAGTATCCGAATATGAAACTGTGCAATGAGAGCAGGATACCGTAGGAAGATTGCTTTCCACGTGGATCTGTTAGTTTATTAGCTTGTGTGAGCACTCCCACAAGGGTCAAATTTTAAAGGTTTTGTTGCTGTTTCAAAGTTCTCATCATAAATTTTCTTGCCATGGAATTTGGCTTTGAAGGGGGTTGCACGTAGAATGCCAGCCAAGCCCTCAGATTTCATTATTTTTCTAAAAGGCTGATCTGCTGTTTGTTTACTTTTTCTCTTTTTTCCCTTTTCTGTTATTTATTTCATCATACTGTTTATAGCTTCCACCCCCTGCAAATGTGTTTCCTCTTTTTCAGCTGAGACGCTTTCTTTCCCTTTCTTGTACTGTGTATACTTACCTCGCCGTGACAGCTCTCCCCTCGTTCCTCATTTATTATTTAAAGCGAGGATGTCGCTGAGAAAAGCAGCCTTTTCATTTGCAGCTCTGCCTGTGCCTCAGAAGCCATCCAGAAGGCGAGCTTGGTGACCCTGAACACGCGGTTCACTGCCCCGGGAAGCAGGAGCTGTTGAGCTGCCGCAGGGGTTGAGTGCACACGAGAGGGATCTGATTTATTAGTGCACGTCCTCGGGGCCCCGGGTGTGCCAGGTAACGAGCCTCTTAGGGACAGAGCCAGGACAGCGTGCTTCCAGTGGAGTGACTCCCTTGGCATTACGAAACTTCCACGTGGAGCTGTGTCTTGAGCTTTGAGACATCGTTGGACTCTTGCTCTCGGTCGAAGAGGTGATTCCCTGAGGTTGAGCTCAAAGTCACTTCTCTACCAGGGCAGAGCAACACATGGTTCCTCGGCAGCCATGGGAGATACCTTAATTTGGAAAAAAGGAAAAAGGCGGGTCTGACTGCAAGCCAGTCATGTGCTTTCAGTATGTGGAAGTTCTCAAAGTGTCTACAGTAGCGTGGTCTAATACTTTATTTGGTGTTTTCTAACCGTCTTTTTTCACTCTCTTGGTAGATAATAGGAAGCGGTCACAGAAAAACCAGGAGTTTCTGCCTTTGGTGACGGCTTGAATGGCCTGTCACCAGGTCATGTAGCATCCTAAGGAGGATGCAGAAGTGTCTTTATTGCTGAAGTGGCAAGGAGTTTTCCCCTAAGGAGAGTTTCGGGGAAATGTTATTTCATACTGTGGAAAAAGGCAGGTTAAGCACCATAATAGTCAGACTGGGCAAGAGTGAGCATTAAAAGTAAAACGTTTCTTTTACTGCCTTTTTTCCAGTGGTGTATAGTAGTTAGTCAACACTTTTAGCACTATTTTCATTGTTGGCACATCATTTTTTAATGTGAATGTACTATTTAATCACTTTCATTTTTAATATGTTAGCAGAAAAGATACTAAAGTTAAAGCAGTTTTGACAGCAAACAAAAGTGATCGTTGCTTTTATGTGATATTTTGAAGTCCGATAGAATTGGTTGTTTTCACTAATGTCTTCAAGTTGTTAAGCACTTGTCTTCATGAGTCAGTCAGCTTTAACAGATAATGTCCTTGAAAGCAGAAAATTAAACCTAAGAAAAGTAATAAAAAAAACCCCATGAGAACAGTGAAAGTTTTCTCCAGTTCAGACAGCTTTTGGGTGGTGTACGTAGATATTTACGAGGCTGCAGCTCAGCCCAGCCCTGCGTGCGGTGCTCCAGCGGTGCCGATGCCTCGGTGCGGTTGCAGATCACAGGTTGCAGCGGGAGGATCTCCCATTCCGAGCTGTGGTTTGTGACCGGGAGGATTTTCACTTTGGGTTTTGTTCTGTCCTCAGTTAAACATCATCTGGTCGTCTTCTGCTCTTTTCCTCGAATCAATGAAAGCGATCCTGCCTCTGTTCCTTGCCAGACAGGTGTTGTCCCTGCCTGTGCCGTCTCCTTGCTTTCAGTTCCATTTCTCATGCGGTTTGCAGCAGGAACTCGCGTAAGGAGAGGCCTGGCGCCTGCGGGACCCCGCTGGGGCGAGCGCCTGGGTGCTGCCTCTGGGCCCAGGCTCTCTGGCCCTGTCGTGCCCCAGCCCGGGGGAGCCGGAGAGGCTTCGGCTGTCATGTACCCCCTCCAGGCCCTGGCCCCCGTTGATAGTGACCTGCGGAGGGTCTGCCTCGGTATCCAGGGGGCCCAGAGTGGCATTGAAAGGGTAAAAGCCCTGGGGCAGGGCCTGGCCCTGCTCCCTTCTCTCCGGAGGTCGGAGGCCAGGGGGACATGTGGTGGCCAGGGGACACGCAGCAAGCGAGCGGAGAAGGAGCATCAGTGCGAGCTGGGAGCACCGCACGGCGGCGAAGGGGGTGGTTTGGGGTTTTCCTTCCCTGCAGAAGCAAACAGGGTGCTCGGCTGAGGGGGAGGAGACCTCAGTCAGCCTGCGGGAGCCTGTTTGTAAGGAGTTTAAAAAAAGAATCTGGAACTGCCTCCTGTTTTCAGAGCCTGCCTGCTGCTCGCTGTTCCTTGGCAGCGCCAGAAGTGCCAGCAGCATGGTGTTCAGTTGCTCGGGGGAACCTGTGTTTGCTCAGTCTTCAGTGAACCAGATGAAAAAATCCCAATTTGTGAAGATTTGCTGGTGTGCATACAGAAGCTGTGCACTCCCCCTTCCAGGGATGTAGGGGGAGAGTATGTTGGATGGCACTGAAATGGGGTGGTTTAGGTGTTCCTCTTTGCAACACCAAATACATGGTGTTAAATTAAGCACAAGTTTGGAGCTGATAGAGCGTTAGATTGCAGATGGCTGTCTGGGGACACCGGTAATCCCCACAGTTCAAAGTGGGACCGCGTGCCTGCACTGTAGAGAATCAGCACAGCGACTGCCCGAACTCTGTACCTCAGGACAACCTGGAGAAAAATTAACTGCCTCAGGGCAAAAGGTGTT
>WKFP01015292.1:314292-358080 GCA_011057875.1 Pterocles orientalis | reverse complement strand
TTTACTTATGGGAGTAAGTAAAAGCAGGGAAGGATGCTCCGTCTCGGCCTGGGTTTTGGTAAGGCTTGCAGAGACTGTTTACAGGATGTTAAGTAACGTCACCACTCTCTAGAAAGTTCAGATCTCGTTAAAGAGGCTTCACGAGAGCACCGCAGAAGGAGCAGCCGATCACAGCCGTTAACATGGGAACACACTGTATCCAGACTCCTTCGTTGTACTGTGAGGAGGCAGAGCTGCCTCTACTTGTCCTCTCTTCGTTTTCCAGTTTCCGTTGCATTCTTGAGAAGAGGTTTATTTTTTGTTGTTGCCCCTGAACGCATCGGCAAGCCACTGCATATTAATGGCTGGGTTGTCCGGAGCGACTCGTACGGTGCTGTTAGCACTCCTAGCACTGCAGTACATGAACAGCGAGCGGCAGGCAGGCTTTGTCACCGGGACATCATTCTGAATTCCTTCATTAAAGCTTTTTAAGTGATCCTGTGGGAGCTCGTTTTGAAGTTTTTTTGTTTTTCTGGTGTGGCAAACTCTCTAATTTTAGAGGACTTGCCAATCGCAGTGGGAAAAGCAAAGCTAGTTTTCCCATAGGAACACCTCAGAAATACATGCTGGAGTCTCTTTGGCAATGCTTATTTACGTGTCAACCAAGGATTTCTTAAAAGAAATTGTTCAAAAAAATGACTTGAGGGAATTCTGTATTCATTAAGTACCATCAGCCAGCATTAGTTGTATTTTAATTACTTCAGAATTCTTGTTTATTGAGGGACAGAATTACTGCTTTTCTTGTCCTAACTGGGCAGTGAAGACCTTTGTATGTAATGTTGGGCAGACAGCTGTTGTTGGATCCATTTCTGCAGAAGATTCCCTTTGATGGGAACCTTGAAGGTTCCTTTTGACGAGAGCATTGGCTGTTTGTGTCGCTGACCTCACAAGTCAAAATCTTTTTCAAAGACAGCTGTTCAAAGTGAAAGTCTTGGTCTAGAGTTCCTATAGCACTTTTTTTTGGAGGAAGAAATTAAATAACTATTTTTTTAAAATTTATTTTTAACTTCAAATGTTGCCAGGCTCATGAAGGAGTCAAGAACTGGGTGGAACAGTGTGATAGGACCGGCCCACTCACTTCATAGAACTGGATGTGACCCAAAAATCTTCTGCTAAAGCAAGTTTGTTTTCGTCAACTGGCAATGTTGTTTTTCTGGGCTGGAAGGACAGACCTTATCCAGGCTTGGCTGCTTGTAAGACCGTGACGCCAATTCTCATTTGTCTTGTGGGACAGCAATTTTTAGCACAAAGGAAGCAAACCCTTTTCCCTTCAGCTGTCCTTACTAAATATTAAAATATTTGTGATTTATGACTGCTGTGTACCTCTTACTTAGCTCAACAAACAAAGATCTTTAATATAATCTAGGGAAGAGTGGGAAAGGAGCTGATGTTGTGTGGATCCAGTTGTTCTTACAGGCTATCAGTGCCTCGGTGCCGTTACGCTCTCACTGAAGTGACGGTGTGGAAAATAGGTTGTATGCCAGGATCGGTGAAGACAGAGCTGTGTAAGCCAGGGGAGGGTATATATCCTCAGCTAAGTAGGTAGAATTTTGATTTGCTTGCTTGTGTTGCTTAAAAGAATCAACTTTTGCCAAACTAATTGGGTTTTCATTTGTAGGTGAATGTTCAGTGTTGTGTAATTAAAATCCATATTAAACAGATAAAGGCTTTGCTTTATGTTATGTTCAGAGCGATGCAAGGAAGGTGCATAAGGAAACACCTTTGTACTGCAGAGGTGGCTGAGCACTGGCACAGGCTGCCCAGGCAGGCAGTCTCCATCCTTGGAAGTACTCAAAAGCTGTCTGGACACGTCGTGGGCAGCTGGCTCTGGGCGACCGTGCTCGAGCAGGGGTTGGACCAGGTCACCTCCAGAGGGACCTTCCACCCTCAGCCAGCATGTGACTCTATGCAGCCAGATATTATACTTTTTTGTTTCCTTCTTTTCTGTGTTGCTGATGCCATTGCCTGTTGCTTTCCAGCACTTGCAGAAGACGACTGCCTACTTATCAGTTCACCTTTTTGTGGCAAATCCTTGTTCCCTTTTTATCTGCGTTTCTGTTACGGACATGGACAGTTTCCAAGTACTTTCCAGAGTGACTTTGGTCCAGGAGCAGGAATGTGGGTGTTTCAAAGCAAAGGCTGTCCTGCTTTCCTGAAAACTTGGGGAAAATCACGCGTGTTATCTGTCAGTTTATACAGTTCCTCTAGATCTTCTGAAAGCTTCCTCCAATGCTTTATTAGTGTGCTGAAACAGAAGTCTCATAAGCCAGGCTTTCAGCTCTGATGGGTTTTTGTTTGTTTGCTTTTCTGTTGACATTTCAGTAGCAAACAAATACCCCGTTTGTGATTACTTCAGAACTGGAGAGGTGGGAGGAGCACAGGACCCAGAAGTGCTGGAGCCCGTAAGAGCAGTGGATGGGTCTGCGGGGTTCACTGCCAGCTGATGAATATGATAGTTACCCCGGACGAAAGAACAGCGAGGGTGCATGACGGGAAGTAATTAGATAGCAGAACGGCCGCTTCGCATGTGTTTCTATTTTATCTGTGTGCAGAATTACTGATGGTTACTTGAAGCATGATAGGTCCAAAGAAGGTTGAGAGCTGGGAAGAGATGTTGTCGTAGAACAAACAGCAGAGAAAAGGAAGAGTATTCCTCTGCCACGTTTTTGTTCAATCACCTGGTGATGTGAGGCAAGATGACCTGCCATTCGTCTTGCAGTAATTCCTCCGGCACAGTTAGAGTGTAGAGAATGAGTGTTTAAAAAAATCTCTGCATCACTTCTGAGAAACGGTGTGTCTGCTCTGTCTGATGGACTTAGAGAGGTGTCCGTCCTGAGCCCCGGAGGCACGTTACAGAGGTTAGCTCAGTGTGCTGCCTGCGCTCGGCAGGACCGGGCTCGCCTGCGCCGTGAGCCTGCCCAGCATCGCCTCCAGCAGCGGGGCAGGTTCAGACCCTTCCCTCTGCTGAGAAAAATTCCGCACCTGATCTCAAATTTGACTGATGTGCGGCTTAGTGATGTCACCGAATTTGCAGCTGTGTCCCAGTGCTCTCTCCTTTGTTCCCTGATGCGGAGAGCTGCTGTGTGCAGGATCGGGCACTCCGGGGGTGCAGGTGGCTGAGGGCTGGGGAGGGGGCAGCGGGGGCCAGCTGGGGCTGTCGTGGCTGTGTCGGGTCACAGGCAGCTTCTCGTGGAGCCAGTCGCTCTGCGGGAGCTGGGGACAGCACAGGCAGACCTGGCAGGTTTGGAGGATGCTCTGGGTTGCGGGGGAAAGGGAGGCAGAGCCGGTGGAGCCTCTTGAGGCTGCAGATATTTACAGTGCTGTCTCTCCAGCCCCCTGTTCCCTCTCTGAGCTTGACACTTGAGTCTTGGCTGTTCTCCTGCAAATTTTGCAATCTCTGACAGCTCTCCCCTGGCAATCTCCTGGTGCTGCAGAAGGGAGGAGGGAGAGAAGGCAGAATGCTTCGGTAGTCCTCGACTGCTGTTGGTGTCAGGGGCTTTCTGCTGCAGCATCAGGATGCAGTGGTGCAGAGCGGAGAGGCGTGAGGGAGGGATCGTTGGGGCGCGGGGGGCTGATCCTCCTCTGCTTTGGGGGGTTCCAGTTGTGCTCCAGTGCTCCCAGTCTGTTGTTTGTGGGGCCTCTGCTTTGCCTCTGCCTTGTTCTGGTTTCTCTCCACTGATGTTTGAGCTGGAAGAGCGAGTGTTCCGCTGCACATCTGACCCTGGGGCAGTGGAGGGCTCCGGGGGGACACACTGGAGGCAGACGGGTGCTCTCCAAGTTCAAAAGCGATTCTGAAGCTTGTGGGAGTTTTGTAGGAGGGATGTTCCCAAAATCTTCATTAGGAAAACTCATCATGCTTTTCCTTAGTGGTCAACAAGCTGCGAACAGAAAGTGTTCTTGCAGCTGTGTGGATTCTTTGCTGGAGGAGTCTGCTCCGGGCTGGCAGGCATGGCTTTATCCCGGGCGCCTGTGCAGGGCTCTATCCTGGCAGTGGCAGCAGTGGGGGGACCCTGTTGTGCTATGCACCGTAAATCCATGGAAGGCTGCTCTGTTCTCAGTAGTTTGTGATTTTTTCTGTTCAGCTCCTGCAATGGGATCCAGCAGAAGGGGGCAAGGACTGGAGCAGAGGAGGATGGAGGGTGTTCCTGTTTAGAATCACAGCCATTCCACTGGGGTGTCACACACATCCAGAAATCTAAACAAATATCCTGGATAACAGACATTTAAAAAAACCAACCAAACAAAACAAACAGCCAAACCAGCCAACCAACCAAAACCAGAAGACCAAAGCCCCCTAATCCCCAAACAGTTAAAAGTTAATGTTATATAGCCTCCTGCTTGGAAGGAATGTTGTTACTGTTTATTCTTGCAAATGTAAGAATAAACCTATGGTGAATTTCCTTCAGTGCTGGGGAAAAGCTGGCTTGGCTGAAGTGTCTGTAAATACTTGGATCACTTACCTATGAGCTTCTTAGAGCTTTTGTTTAAAACTGGAAAACATGTTAGATAGCACTTTAACTGTGTTTGCTTGAAATATACAGATACTGACATTTCCTTGCCTGATACAATCCTGGAGGGAAATTCCTCTAGCTGCTCTGGATTTTCAGAAGGTTCAGCGGTATTTTAATTAGTTGAAAAATGTGAAGACGTTATCCAGAGATCTCGGCAGAATTGAAGTTCTTACTTTGTCTTCATAGCACTTCTTCCAAAACCTCTTAATTAAATCCATGAATTTAAAAGCTTTAAGGAAATGGAAATGGCTGATTGTTCTCATTAAATGAACGTATAAAGCAGTGGGAGAACTGGAGGTTTTTGTTGTTAATGTGGGAATTTCCAGTGAAGTTTCTGAAATGCGAGATTCATACAGACAGTTTTAGACTATTCTGTGCGTTCTGTTTCATTTTTCATGCCTTTCCTTGCTCAAAATGAGAGTTTTTTCCCTTAGTGGTGTATTTTAAGCCAAAGAATGAGAAGTTCACGGTTTTGGTGCTAATAGATTAGAGGTGTTCCAGGCTTCCTGTACTGTTTGTCTGATATTTCAGTGCAGTGTATTCCTTTCATTCAGGTGTCCAACCTGATGTGTATAATTTTAAATATAACCTTATGTTCTATAAAATAACTATGGGATTGTGCAAGTGTTTTTCTTTAGAGCAATAAGCAAATCATAATGTGAAACATACAACAGGGAGATTCAGCAAAAGCAAATTTGGAATTGGGGGATTTACTTTAGTTGACTTTTCTGTATCTCTCTAAACACTAGCTGTGACTTGCCATGGGAGCCAAATGTGTGCTTTTTCCAAATAATTTAACTGTGAATTCACGTGACATTCTTTAATTCATTTTGGAAATAGATGTTATCAGGTCTCTGAGGAGAGATGGTAGAAGCTGCATCGCTCCTGGAGTGCTCGGTTCTGTGTCTGAGGGCAAATACAGTTTGCAGTACCTTCCTTTGGATAAAAGGTCTCCTCCCAGGTCAGCAAACTCTGCAGTGATTTGCCTTATTCCCTGCTTCACCTCCTTCAGAGGTGGAAAGCGAGGTGAACGCATACTGGGGGGAAGGAATGTCTGCTTTTTTATTGTGGTGTTGTCTTTGGCCAAGTTTTGTGAGTCTGTAACACCTTCTCTCCGATCATGGAACCAAGTGATGTAGAGGCAAATTAGCCTTTAAAAAGTAATAAACCAAGCAGGCTATGGGAAGGCATAAAAAATAGCTAGGGAGGTTACTCGGCTTATATCTTAAGGTGGTTGGCTAGAGCTGTTGAAACACTGCTTTGCTTAAATATCACAGACCTTTCTTTCAGTTCAGAAAGCTCTCAAGCGCAGGTGTTTTGGTTAATGTTCCTGTCGGGGTGGGTGGTGCTGGGACTGATGGTGTGCATGTGCCGCAGTGGTCTGAATGAGATCGGCAGAAATAGTCTTAAACCCGGTGCTGCTGCCTTCCTTTACACCGGGCTTTTGTCCTTCGTTGCCGTGTGCTCAGGCACAGCTCTCCCAACATGCACTGGCTGCTCCAGGAGTTCATGTGTCCTGCGATGTCCTGGCTGCGTACATCAGCGTGATGGGGATTTACCTCCACACTGCAGAAATGTGGCTTGGTTGGTTGTGTGGGGTTTTGGGGGTTTTTGTGGTGGTGGTTGGAGGGGAGGGAGAAGGGTTTTGTTGTCTCTGTTTTGGTTGGGTTCTTTTGGTTTTTTGTTTTGCTTTTAAATATTTTTAAAGGGATTGACTCCTGATGAAGAACCTCAAGAAGATGTGATGTGAGCAGGTGGGGATGAATACTTCCATGGTGAACTTCGTTTCGTATGTGTTACTTGGGAGATGGGAAAGCTCGTCAGTCCTTTTTCTCCTCAGCTGGGTTTGAAAGGGTAACCTGGGCTTCATGGCAGTGTGTTTCCTTGGAGCAGTGCTCCCCTTCTGTCTGTCTTGCACCTTTTCTCCTCCTTTTATTATTCCATATGCTTCAAAGATGGATAAAATTGAAATGTTCTTGCCTGAAGCTGTGTTGCATAAGTATGTCTGAAGTATATTGTAAGGTCTACTAGCTTATTCAGAAATCTAAAACGGGAGTAGCAGCTGAGCTAAGTATAGTCTTTGTGGTGATTTGAGGTCATGGCACCTGGAGAGCTTGGTGGCAGGTACATTTTGCAGGACAGATGCATTGTAAGTGATAGTGTCTACTGAGAAGACAGGGTCTAGGTATGGGAAGACAGTGTTTGTAAAACCTTCCTAAAATCCAGTGTCTGATACAGAACCTGCAGTACAGCCAGCATTTTACCTTGTGGAAAAATGCAAAGCAAATGCCAGCGGATATGGCATTAACAAAGCTCATTTGAATTTCCTGCGCACCTGGCGAGTGAGTGACTGCTGTCTGCTCGGTGCCAGAGCTGTAGGTGTCTAGTGCTTGGAATTGCTGTTTTGTATTTATAGAGCCTGTTCTACAGTTTTGCTTTTTTTCTAATAAAATGCTGGGTTTTGCTTAAATAACGTAGCTGAGAATGTCAGTGAGATTCCTTCAGTGCTGGGCCGCACCATCAGCGGTGTGTCCGCAGCCCGCCCTGGTGCCAGACCCCATCGGTTCCCGTGCCGTTTGGTGCGCTCTTCCAGCATGACACCTCCCGTCTGCCGCTCTAACCCACTAACACAGAGGTGCTGTCCAGTGAGGAGCCAGGTCTGAGGAGGAAACCCAGCATACGGTTGGGTTTGGGAAAGTTAAGGGTGATGAGAACGGTTCTTAAAATCTTGTGTTCCAGGCAGGTCTCCACCAAGGGCCGTTGTGGATGCTTCTGCTCACTGGCACCCGGTGTTGCACTGTTTGTAAAGCAGTCGAGCAGCTCACTAGGCATACCGATAACATTGAAATGCACGGTTTTCTGACATGGCCTCTCTGTACCCTGCCTTCTTTTGGAGAGATTTACCCATCACTGTCTGATAAGCTGCAGAGCATGAAACCAACGCAGGGGGCAAAAAATAGCCGGCTTTCATTTCGTAGTGCTTCAGACTTGTGCTGGCATTTTTCACTGCATCTTTCTTACTTGTTTGAGTGTTCTTCACAAACATGGGCAGCATCAGACATAACATTAAAAAAGAGGAAATGTGCTAATTCTGTTCTACCTTGTTTGGTCTAATTGAGTATTTTTTTGAACCGCCTGCCATCTTCCTTTGGCAAGGCCCCCTTAAATCTCCAGCCATCAGAAGCACTGCTTGCCAGCTGGGAACTGGTTTTTCTTTTTTTCTTCCCCTAAAGTTGCTGTTCTTTTTTTAAACTCGGCATAGACATTCCCAGCAATTATGGAAAAGTGACTTCATTTCTGACAGCAGCCATATGATGAACTTGCCGCAGGCTCCTGCGAGCAGCTCGTTCCCATGAGCCGGAGCGAGCAGCGTGGAGCCCGGGTTCTGCAGGAGCCGTTGTCTCTGTTAACGTTAGTTGTGCTCCGCCGTGCAGCACTGGAGGTTGTATGGAAATGCAAACACGCACATTTCTGGGTTTGTACCAAGTCACTGATTTTGCTAGTTCAACAACATTTAGGACTGGCATATCTGGAAAGAGACTTTTTAATTTGTAAAACAGAATGAGAGTTTAAGACACTATTTAAACAAATTTAATACTCTGCTAGTTTTTAGGGCTGGGAAACAGCTAAAAAGTACAAATCCCAAATGCGGTCACTGTTGGTTGTCTTCCCTCAGGATGATTTTCATTATTTGGTATGTTGCAGCAATATGTCTCATTTATCCTGACGTCAGTCCTTCCTATCAGCGGGGAAGATGAACTCTGTCACATCCTTTTATTTAGTAAGCAGAAAGCTTAAAGTGCACTTAGCTTCTCCATTTGTGTATTCTCATCCTGCTTTGAACCGACTCTTCAATGTTTCACAACTACTGAATCTCGCAGTTTTATACACGGATGTAGGCAGAGGCTGGGCGGGAGGCAGGGGTGCGCATCTCCTCTGTTCCCAGTTTTCCTGCCGGTGCACGAGAGGAGCGCTGGGCTGAGCCGTCGGCAAGCCGCCGGTGTGTGTGCTCCGCTGGGCGCCGGGCGTTCGGTGGCAGGGGTTGTTCTGAGGGGGGGGCCGGTGTCGGTTGGGTGGGCTCCAGATGTGGTTCCAGATGCTTACTGGATGGATTCTGCATAGCTGGACATGAACTTGTAATAATATTTCATTAAAAAGGTTTGAAATTATTAACTGAAGTTTTGCCCTGAACATAGTTGCTTCCATTTCTCACATAATTTAGTGGTTTTTGGTTGAATACCACAGAAACTCTGTGGCTGTGGACAAGGGGAGACTGAAACAGGAAGATGGCAGGATTTTTTTTTTTTATTTGACTGATTAGCGTGAGGCCATTATGTCCAAGATTAGTTTGTCAATTGATTTTGTTTGTTTCGGTGAGAGGTTTTGTAAGCGAGAACCTTTACCTGTGTGAGTAACTTCAGTGAACCCTTGAGCCTTTCAGCATGAGTAAAACAAACAGGATTTTCCACAGATGTAAACGGTGAACCAAAAATAGCTGTTTTCAAGGAGAAGCAGCTCAGAATTGGGTTGGAGAATAAGAAAATAGGTGTTATTCAGGAAGGAAATAGGAAGTGTTTGAGAGAAGCGGTGTGTGGATTCTCTCACCCCTTCGTAGAAGGGGAACCCACAAAGGCGATGTTTTCCTATATCTGCAAATATTTACTACATTAGGTGGATTGATCTTTTAAACAAAGTAAAGCTCTTGATGAAATTTAGTGTAAGTTTCCATATGGAAACTATGTCAAACGTAATCAAAGCAGACATGCAAAGTATTAACAATTATGCTTAGCAAATCCTTTAAGGCTTTGAGAAGACCCGTACGTGTTAGGGATTTATATGCTTTTTTCAGATACTCACCAAAATAAGACTTTTCTTGTATTAATGGATTGAAAAGTGGTCTGTGAAAACAGTCACAGTGCGTCCCTGGCTGTAGAGGAGTTGCCATGTGTTTTTTAAACTCTGCCATTCCTTTCCCACACTCCCTGGGAGCCTCGCTGCATTCAGACACGCTTCGTGGTGTGGTTACCAATAACGTGGATTTCCAGTTGATCCTCAAGCAGAGATGTTGTGACGACACTTCACAGCTACCTGCTGAGTGTTAGTGGATTTTTTTTTTTTTATTTATGTCCTGAACCATCTTCTTGGACAACTTTTAAAAAACTGATACACCAAGTTTTACACTGTCAGTACAATATTTTTACGGTATTTGGCTTGTCTTTGAGTGCACGGGTGTATGCAGATTGAAGGCAGTATATCTTCAGGTCGGGGCAGTGATAACAGTTTAACCAAAATACGGGAGCGGGCTGGCTTGTGTACAGTCGTCATTTCACACCTTTTGTGGTGAGGGGGCTGTGTGTCTGTCCATACCTGCAGTTTTATTCCTCAGAGTTTGTGTGATGGGATTAAGTGTTTCTGATGTGATAAAACTGACACACTGGAGGGTGAGGCTGCCTGCCTGGCCAGCCGTCCCTTCCCTTGCTGAGCACGGGGGAGTGAAGACCCCCAGGAGAGTGACCTTCAGCTGGCAGATGTCCCCTCCTGCTCTCCCCATCAAGAGTCCATCTTAACGTTTCCTTCCAGGGTTTCGCCCCTTTCCTGCTCAAGAAAATGTGGGCTATGAGAGGAGGTAAATTAGCATTATTGGAGTACTGATTCTTGGAGCTGGCTTTGAGTCCTGTTAACTCAGATGTGACAGGAAGGGGAAAAATGAGTTTTCTTGGTGTTCCCAGGAAATGGGGAGGCTCCTGCCAGCTTCAGCTTGCCGTGGCGTGGGCGGGCTGCTGGCCGCGGGACCCGCAGTTCTCGCCCACTCCAGCAAGGACCATCTCCTTGCTGTTTTCCTCACAGTCCTGTTTCACTCGAGCTTAGAGAGTTCATTTTGAGTTAAAACACCAGCTCCAGAAATTAACCTTGGAGTTCCCCTTTCCTTCCAGATGTGCATTATCATCTTTCATGTTTGTGAAGTTGGCACTGGGGGAAACGCTGGAGCCATGTGTCACTTTACTTGGCTCCTGATTTACACTGAAGGTTGTTTGGGGTTGTGTGGGGTTTTGTTTGTTTTTTTTCAGTGTTGTGGATTTATTTTGTTGTTGCTTGGGTGTTGGGTTTGTTTCGTGTGTGGGTTTGTTGTTTGTTTTTTTTACACCTTCTGCAAAGGTAGTCTTGTGCCAAAGGGACTGCTGAAATTCTGAGAAATCTTCTCTTTGGAGAGTGGATTCAGCAGCAGTGTCTGTGGGACATACTGCATCCTAACAGATGGAAACTTCAGTGAAATCCTGCAAAACAGAGCTCCGTGTAAAAACTTTGTGGCTAGGTGTGGTGTTGTATGTTTGAGATGCACTTGCTGGGATGTGATTTTGTTGGGCAGGAAACAACCTCATTCAGCCAAAGCGTCTTTCTTCATCCCACCGGTTTGGACATAACTTGATGCCTGCTTTTTTTCTTCTAGCCTTCATCCCCACTTTTCCCCACTCTGTATATCTTTACAAATACAGGTGAAAGCTGTGCTTTGAGTCTGTTCTTCCCTTTTTTCTTCAGACTGAATGTTGTTAAAATGGGGCAGTCGAGGTGGCACAGTCAAACGGGTCTGGCAGGATATCCAGGGCTCTTCTCCACCTTCACCCTAAGATGCGAATTTCCATGACAGTAAATACCAGTGACTGCAGAGGAGATGGGATCAGAACCATTCCCGGGACTCTGGAGAGGCAAAGGATGAGTAATTTGGTTGCTGTTTACAAACACATGGGCATGAAAAAGATGCTTTTGAGAAGCCTCCCTTCCTGCTGACAAAGGGAAGAGAAGAGCAGAGTCGACTTGTCCTACAAGACGTTCCCAGTGCTGCTGATAGCCTGTTTCTCAGATGCCCAGCCAACATGTTTTATTCATCTGTTTCGGAGTCGAGTTCGTTTTCAGATGTGCCAGCAGATAGGCTTTGCAAACCTCTGGTGTTTTTCCCCTATATCTGCAGCAAGGTGGGGATTGCTTTATGCGATCGTCTTCATTCTTATCTCACCTAATTAATTCCCAGCCATTGCAAGGGCCCTCGGCAGCGATGATACTTCCAGCTTTCTCTTAACAATCTAATCTGCTGAGAATAGAAATATTTAATTTATTAATTCTTCCACAGCTGATATGTGGGAGTGGGGGTGAAATTTATCATAGCCTAGCTGTGATCTCGTGGTTCCTTTTGAACTTTGTAAAACTTTCACAGAGGCTTTGTATGTATTAAGAAGTGAGAAATGCTTTTTAAAGAGAAAAAAAAGAGATTGACTGTTTAAATTATTGAAGAATGAGAATCTAGCAGACAGCTGCTGGGTTTTGAGAGCCTACAGAAATCCAGAAGCCTGTTAAACTTCTCATGTCACCACATTCAGACTTCTCATACCTGATACCAAGTGACATTCATTTGAAGATTGCCACTGGTGTGCATTTTAATAAATAGCTCTGGATGCTCAGTTTAAGACAGCCTTGGCTCCTACCTTTTGGGATGAGTGACACTGTTACTGTGGGTAGCACGTGAACCATTTGGAAGCTCAGCAAAGAAATAACATTTAGTATGCTTATACAGGGCACGTTTTTAACTGTTCTTCCATGCAGAGCGGATGTATTCCAGTGAACATGCGGGAGGTGTGACCCAGCATTAAAATGCCGGTCTGGTTCCCACCCTCGCATTCAGTGTTTGCTAACATTGACTTTTTCAGCGCAAGGGGAAGGCTCCTGCTCTTTTTCCTGAGCACAGAATGTCCAGTCCCGTTCTCTGCAGACCTGTCAGGAATTCATCACACTGTGATTGACTGTGTGTTTTTTACCCCCTTTTTCCTCGGGATGAGGGAATGTACACTGAGCTTTTTATGCTGGAAGAATTAATTAAAATGATTGCCACTATTGCTATTGATTACCTCCTTAAAACTTGACTGATTAAAAGTCTTTTGAGATCAATGAGTCTTTTAAAACCAGGTGCAGGAAATGGGGATGACATTTGCTCAAGTTGAGAGCTGGGATGAAGGATGATGCTCTGTCCCCTGGCCTCGCAGGGGGATGCAGAGGGATCTGACTCGGTACGCCCAGCGCTTAGCTGCCGGTGGTCGTGGATTTGAGGAGAGGGGGTTTCGCTTTGTACTCATTTGCTTTTTATACTGATGATGTACTTTGGAAATCTGATGGTTTATTAGTTCAAAACCCTTCTGTTACCCACTTCTGGTGTCGTGTTTTGATATCTCTTGCTGATAGCTGGAATATTAAGCTGCCAAAAGAATGTATTAATCTTGTATGATTTTTTGTAAGTCTTCTATGCAGTGATTTTTATTTTGATTTTTTTTCTTTTTTCTGTTTCTCTAGGGATCCTCTTACTGTAGATGTCCTCGTTTTTGCTCTATACCATCCTTTCTCTTCATGTTTTTCCTGCTGCTCACATACCAATAGAGCAATAGGACTGGGATTTTCAAACCCTCATGCTAAAATAGGACAAGTCTTTCAGAAACATACTAATGACATTTTCTTCTTGAACGTTGAAAAATTCAAAACGTGTCAGCTCGGTATTGCGAGGAACACAACCTGTTAGTGTTCCCTCTGAGTCTGCGGGCACTGCTGGGAGAGCGGCGCACCTGCAGCGTTACCGGCTTTATGAATTACTGTGTTTAGCAGAAAGATAGGAAATGAAATTGACTTTGAATAGTTGTCTGTCAGGATTGTTTATAAACAAGATCGTGTCCCAGTGCATTGACACTCATTAATAACACTCCATGGGACACTTTCTGTAAAGCACTGTGTTCCTGGTGGTTGCTGCAGTGTGAAGAGGGAATATTGGTACGGACTGATTAAAAAAAAATATATATATCTCATAGTTTGTGAAGGGAACGTGCTCATAGTGGTACATGTGCTGGGGGTGTTTCTCCCGGGCGGGGTGCCATGGGTGTCCCCGGAGCTGCGTGTCCCTGTCCCCTGGCTGGGTCCGCTCTGCGAGGGCTGATCCCGGTAGCGGTGCTCCTGGCGGGTGAGCTGGTGTCGGCGTTGTTTTCGGGAGGGGAGAGGAGGGCTGGCTGCGAGGCAGTCACGCCAGAGAGCCGGCTGGTGGCTGTGGCGGGTGTCTCCTCGTCCTCCTGCGCTGGCGGTGTCCAGGCTGAGCGTCCCGGTGACAGTCACCAGTCCTGCTCCCAGCGGCTCCGGCAGCGGCATTGGCTGTGGGTGAGCCCGGCCACAGCTGTGATCTTGTCTTCACAAGAAGATTGTTTCAAGGGCCCTCACGGTTTTGTAGAGCAGCTTCCCTCTCTGCGGTGATGGCGTGGTGACAGCTCGGTGGTAGTGACAGCTCGTCCTTATAAGGAAAAGTCATTTTTAGAAAGCAAACTATTTTTAGCTTTCCTGGCTGAGCTGCAGCAGCTGGGAGGGTGGAGTGGCCAAAACAGTGTCACCAAAATCTGTCCTGGAGTTACCTGCCTGAGATCCAAGTGAGTGGTTTCCAAACTTGCCGGTACCTTCCCATCCCTCCCGTGTGTCACAGCAGTGCTTTCTGTCCCTGCTCCTGGGATGCTGCGTCCGGCGGGTCCCTGTGGTGCTGCGGTGGCTCCGTCCATGGCGGCATGTGCCACAGGCAGGTCTGAGTGCCGGGTGCCTGTCCCTTCAGAGAAAACGGGTGCGTTCTGTGGGTTAAAGACACCGTCAGCCGCTTTGCAGGAAGCAGGGTGCTTGGTGTCTGGCCTGGCAGAGAGGGGGGAGGGGGAAGGTACCCCGGGGAGCGGGAGCCAGCCCGGGAGCTGCGGGAGCGGTGCGGGAAGGGTGGGAATGTGTGTGCATGTCCCAGGTGAAAGTTGGGATGTAAACGCCGCTGGGGAGGTTTACCTCATTCGGGTAAATCCCTGATGGTGCAAGAGAAGGATGGGGGCTCCTTCTTGTTCAAAGTAATCTCTTGGCTGCGTGTGTTCTGGTCGTCTTATTAACATTTAAATATTTATACTTCAGGATGTTTTCAGAGGGTGAGAGGTCCTCTCTAACACAGGGTTATTCTGGGTACCCTGGTGGATGGGTTTTAGAATTAATTCTCAATCTGAAAAGTTTGTTTCCAGCACATGAAGAAACTAAAGCTAGGTACCAGCAAATGCATTTAGAAAGGATACTTCTGATACTCTCAGGGTTCATACTGCTGTAATTAAAAATTGTGTTCAAGAGCTAGACATCAGATAAAAATTTAAATCTGGCACTATGCAAAGAAGAAAAATCAAAAGACGATGAAACTGAAACTGGGTGTTGGGACTGGAGTGGCTGGAGTTCCGTGGGCAGTTCCCTGAGTGTATTTGTGCTCAGGATGGCAGACTTGCTGGTTTTCTCTGTTAAGGTTTACATACAGCAGTACGGGAAACCATCTGGGCATGAACAGGGTGCTGCTGGGTGTTGACATGGCAGGGATGGGTCTCTGCTGTTCAGCACAGCTGATGGAAAGACACTTTAAACCTTACGCTCAGTCTCTAGCGATAAAACCCAGACCTGTCACCTGTTAAGTTTGTCTTGCTTTTGCTCCTCTCCCAAAGCTGAGCAAGGGAGATCCCGCTGTGCATACCAGAAAGCAGCTCATCCCCAGCTGGGGTGTCTGACGGCAGCCCAGCACCGGAGACGGGGACAGAGCGGGGCTTGTGCGAGGAAACTGCCTTGTCCAGGCAAGCAGGCATCAGCCCAGTAACTGCTCGCTGGGGCTGTGCTCACGGTGATGACGGTGATTGCTGTGGGATGTCTTCCTGGTCAATCTTCTACGGCAGCTTTCGGTTGCTGCACGGTGTTGGTGGCTGGGATGGGCGCACATCACAGCGCAGGAAGTCATCTCCGTGGGAATTCCTCTCCATCAGCAACGAGGAGGAAATCTGGGTGGTTCCTGAGCCTGGTGTGCATGTGGCCATCTGGCTAGTGCCCAGACAAATTAGTTCAAAACATGGAATGTGTTTGAGGTTTTTTCATTCAGGGTGGTGGTGGTGGGTTTTTTTTGTGAACTGCCGTGTGAAATGCAGAGCTTGCTGCAAAGTTTGCATGCTCTGTAGCCGAGTTCATGTTACTTTCCATATCTGTTATGATTTGTTTTATTTGTTTATACATTGTGTTTTCTGGGAACCAGCATGATGTCAGAATCATTTTATATTACTTGTAAAATATTTTACGGAGAACTTCAGAGTGTTTTCAGAGCTCAGAAAGACCGAGCAGTTATTTTCCCGTTTTTTCTGTAGAATTCTTTCAGATACTCTCTATGCTGATTAATGCACTATTGTGGGAGCTCTTTTTTCTAATTTAGTTTTGAGTACCGTCACAGAAACGGGACTGGCTTTAGAGGAAGCCACTGGGCAAACTGGGGGGAATTTTGGAGCAGGTCGTGCCCCCCAGTCTGTCTCCCGTCCCGCTGCCCCGCTGAAGCGCTGTATGGGTGGCCGATGGTGGACCGTGGGCCTGGGCCATCTCTGCGAGCGCGGCAGAGCTGAAGCACTGTGGGGAAGGTGAAATGTGAAAATCTGCAGAAATGACTGGCTGCTCCTCGGCAGGGCTTGCCCTCCGTGGCTGCTTGCGAGCCCACGCCTGCAGAGTGGGGCCGGCTGGGTTCCAGTCACGCCTGATTGGAATGAAAATATAATGGAGAGGCAGTGCTTGCTGGCCGGGCTGTAAACCTGTGTGCGGAGCAAGGGAAACCTGGAGAACTGCCTCAGGAGGGCTCAGATCTCCCTAGGTCAGCTGAATGAGTGTGCTTTGGGACTTTTAGAAAACTTCAATGTTTGATGAGATCTAAAATAAATGAGAGACGTGTTTGGGGATTGATACTCTGGAAGGAAAAGCAGACATCAAATCGGGGGATCTTTAGTAGCCCTGGATTTAATAGCTCCTGGCTGGAGCGGGCTGGAATTGCCCTGTTCCTGCTCTCGTGCTGTTGCCCCGTGGCTGATTTACAGCCTGAGAGAGTTGTTTGCTTGGGAATGGCAGAGGCCTGGGAAACAGTTCAAAGTCTGGCCTGGAAGTTCAGTGCCTGTTCCAGCTTTGACGTGGATGCTGTTAACTTCTGTGTTAAGTGCTTTATGTCTTTGTGGAAAGTAACGTATAATGCAAACTAAACAGCTTCGAAAGCACCAGAACAAGCTTGAAGCATCTCAATGTTATTATTAAATAATTGTTATTGCTATGTTTGCTTTATTTCCTGCAGTGGCAATGTACATTTAATGCATTAAGTCCCACTTACAGGACATTATGAAGTCTTCAGTCTACAGTTTTATCCGGTATTAGCAAGCAGCATAGTTCAGTGGAGGCCGTTTTGGAAAGAACCTGTTTGTTTTGAGCACCAGTGTTCAGAGTAGTTCTAGTTGACCTTGTGGGCTAGATATCTGCTTTGAGGCTGGGGCACATCTTGCCTTTTAGTTTCATTCAGAGAAAATCCAGTGGGCTCACTCCTACCAACAACAAGTGGAAATAATCAGGATTTTGTTCTTGTTTTATCAACAAAAAAAATGATAGGAAGGAAAGTGGTTTTGTATGTGAGAGCCTTCTGAAAGTGAAATAAAAACATAATGATGTGTTTCCATAGCTCCGGAGGACACAAAGATGTGACTCCTTAGTGCTTGTGGTGTTAAGTGTTTGCTAACATAGCCGCAGTATACGCAAGGTCAATGCGGGGACAATGATGCTCTTCTTCACGACTCCTTTCTGTTAGTAGCTGTTCTATTTAATAGCTCCACTGGAGAGCTCTGGATGGCAATCTCTGGGGTGTAACAGGATCCTTTTGTTCTGTAAGCCCAGGACTGCTTCCAGGATCACCTCTGCTGCAGATAGGGAGTATTTCACGAGTAACCTTGACTTTGAGTTTTAAGGCTACTAACTGAAGTGGTTCTGTCCCTGGTTATGTTGAAACTTAATGAGGCATTAGAAGAAGTAATCCTTGGTTATCCGAGTTTACTAGGAAACTCAACCTCTTAAAAATAAAAATGAAGTATTTTTTTATTAAAATTGAAAATACTTCCTTTAGTAAATAGGACATGATGCTCTTAGACCCTTCCTGCTCATACTTTAACCGTATAAAAATCCAACCTGAAGTGATGGATAATTGGATGGATGATATAATTAATTTTTGACCCTATTAACTTGCTTGCCTTGGAAATTCTTCCCTTAGCATTGGCAGTGCTAGTTTTAATATACACTTGTTTCTGCTGTTATTCTGTGTAAACTTCTCAAGGGTATGAAGGAATGCTGCAAACTATAGTCGGGGAGTGTTGTGCAGACTGTGTGCGGTGTTGTCTCGGCAGTGCTGCCGGTTTGTTTAACCAGCCTCGCCCAGAGCCGCAGCCGTGACACCCCCCGTGCAATCACGGCGTCTCCCCACGGCATAATTAACTCCCGGCAGCACCGTGGTTCGTCTTGCCATTATAGCAATAAGTGTCAGAGCCAAAATCATACCTCAAGGACTTTAGTTCTTCATAGGTCATAGATCTATAGAGCAATATATATATATATTCACAGACACACACACTCCCCCTATATATATCTATAGGCATACCGTTCCTTTTGGGTGAGTGAATTTGCAGTCTGTAATTGAAATTCAGCTTGATTAGATCAGATTTCTTCCTTGAGGACCATTTCTACCAGTCTTTAGCTACATATTCATTCATTTTCTGTACATGCTATGAATCTGTCTGGGTTTGGAGAACCTTGCTTGTATGCACTCCTCTCGTCAGGCTGTAAATATGATATATTGCTTAAAAATCATAGCTGAGCTGGAAAGTTGAGCATCTATGATCCAGGCCACTTCATAATTAGTTTTTTGCCTAAAGATACCTGTCAGAGCTGTGCCACTTTGCTTAAAATGGGACACCTTAAAATAAACTCCCTTCCTTGCCGGCAGTCCCTGTGTCAGCGGGAGGACGGTGCTGGCCCGTGCTCCCTGACGCGTGGTGACCGGGCTGCTCCTGGTGGTACCCGAGGTGTCCGGGCTGCGGTGGGGCTCGCGGGAGCAGAGCGGAGCTGCCCAGGTGGTGGGGCGGGTGGATCCTGGAGGACTGCTTGCAGGCTGCTTTAATGAAGAGGCTAGAAATAACCGCGTTCCTTCTCTAAGGGGAAATGAATTGCTCGGTAATGACATCCTCCTTTTCCCTGGCCTGGTGAGGTTTCCTTGTCATCGTGCCCTGATTTCTAGCCAGGGCTGCTGCTGTGGACTCTGGAGTAGCATGCTGCAGCTTATGCATCAGTCAGGGGAGAAAAGTGAGAAACGGGGGCTGTAGCTTCCAGAGCCCTCCTAAGCCCTCAGGAGTGGTCACAGCTTCATCATTCGCTGTGTTCTGCACTTCAGTCGGTATGTGCTGTGGAACGATTCTAGTGGCTGATATCCTTCTATTAATTAAAGGCTGGAAAACAGAGGGTGGGAGGAGAATTTGGGAGTTTTAATATGTTCAGAAATTTGGGGTAACTTTTGAGGATCTCTGACAGGCAAGTTACTCTTGGGAAAAAAAAAAAGTAGATCTATTTTGGGTGTGTTAATCTGTGCCCTGTCACTTTGAGCTGTCTGCTCTCGAAGTGAAACAAGGGAAGCAGCGGATGAACTGATGCTGAGCTCCAGCAGCAGCATCTCCAGGGTGTACTTGTCATGCGAGGACGCCTGAACTGGCTGTGTGGCGGAGTGTGGGTCCCCTTAACCCGAGAAAAGGCAATGTAGGGAAACTGATGGTTTGCTGTGGAACTTGGGGGAAAGCTTGAGGTTTCTGTTCGGGTGGGAGTGTGGTGACCTCTGAAGTCAGTGTACCAGGACGGATGTATCTGATCCCAGGATGTCAAACCCTTTTAGTTTCAAATGGAGAGAGATACAGGCTATCGTACACCTATTTTGTAGCAGATCCTAACTAAGAGTTAATGAATAATTAATTCTAGCTAGTTTTGTTAATCCCTACCTGCATTTAAATCTTGTGTAACTATGGAAAATACTGCGTGTGAAACTCTAGAGCAAAGGACAGGCAGGCAAGAAGGCTGTAAGAACAGACTGGGGAAGAGTTTTCAGTCGTTCAGTTGGTTTTTAAAATAGTGAGTGTATAATAACCTTCACTTGTATTTGGTTTTACAGGCAATAAAACTACTCTGGCAATCAGATATGGGGCCTGCTTTTTGGGGGAGAAATGGCATTTCTCCTTAGGATCTGAAGTTTGGGTTAGTGTTCAGGTCAGCTCTTGAAGCTTCTCTCTGTCTCCAGAAAGCCGTGCGAGACTGCGCCTCTCTGCAAGGCAGCGGCTCGGGGGCTGTGGGAGGACAAGGCGTGGGTCCCCTCTGCAGCTGGCACCCAGCAGCCCTCCCGGGAGGCTGCCAAGGGTTTCTTTGCTGTGGGTGTGTTTGTGCAATGTCAGCTATGGTCTCTTTCAGAAGGCTGGAATTGGTGAGAGACCAAGTGTTTAGTGCTGAGCTTGCTCTGAAAGGATGGAAACAGATTTTACTCGTGATTGTGTAAACGGAGTTAATGTGATTGAGTCGCTTGCTGTAGGATTGGACAGGTTAGGTGACTGTTCTCCCCTGGAATGGACTGTGCATTGCACTGGTGTGTGGGCAGGTACCGTAAGGTGGAGAACAGTCTGGCAGGGTGCAAAGGTGTTTCGCAGTGAAAAACCTCGATGTACAGAGCCCGATAGTGCCACTTCCCTCGGTGAATTACACTGCAAGAAATAGTGTGTCTCTTTTAAGTATTATTTAATAAATAACCAGCTTCGAGGGCTGTCAAATGCAGCGGTGTGCTGTGTTTGCCGAAGGTGTGACGAGCCTCAGGAGAGCGGAGCAGAGGGGGAGAATCCCCCCTCGCACTGCTGGTCCCACTGCTGGGGATGCAGCCCGGGACACGGCTGGCTTTCGGGGCTGCAGGCGCATATTGCCAGGTTGTGTTAAGCTTCTCGACTAATTTTCAAAATGTTTTCCCTCTAGAAAATGAAATAGAGTTGTGCTTAGTTATCCAGGAACTGAGTCCCAGGAGCGCATCCCCTGCCTCACAGCGCTGTTCGGCCGCCGTGTCCCTGCGTGGTGCTGCTCGAGGACAGTATTTCTTGAGGTGCAGCCTCTGTTTTTCTCCCTTAGGTGGGTTGTGGGCCCTCTGCTTAGGCAAGCTGTCGGGAGGCAGCAGCTCGAGCCCAAAGGATGTGGGGCAGTTTCCTGGCTCAGCCGGTGCCAGGGGAATGGCAGCTGTGGTGATATTCTTAATTCTCAATCTTGAACATAAGGACAGTTTTGCTTTTGCTTTTCTTCTAACAGTTCACATTCTGCACTGTAAATGTGTGTTTTCAGAGCTCTCAAAGAGAAATATTAAAAAAAAACATTTACAGCTGCCCTTTTAAGTTTGTCTTCATATTTGGGGTGGTCTCTTGAAGTGCATCCTTGAGCTGTGGTACCTGGGGAGTGGATTTCTGTTTAATTTCACTTGAGTGGTCAGAAAACTCAAGGTGTTTTTTCCTAATGTGCCTTATTACGCATTTGGAATGTTTCAAAATATGAAAAAAATTTCAGGGGAAAAACGTCAATAAAAGCGATCTTTACTCTTTGTCAGAGTCTAAGTCGAGCCCAAAGCCCATTTTCCTAAACAGGAAAAGAGCCATTCCAGCGCCGTTCGGAAATGTTGATACTAGGTGAAGCGCACTTCCTTGTGACAGAGAAAAATAGAGGTGTTACCTCACTGCAAACAGGATATCTCTTAATAGTTAGGTTTAAATATACTGAATTTTCCATAGTGGCTTTGAATTTCTGGAGCCACGATCGCAGAATGAGTTTTGGCTGTGACAGTGTTATTGCTGGCTGGCTGTCAGGAGATTTCCACGGATACCCCGTTGTATTGCTCGTCTGGGTTCTAGTGTTGAATCAAGCCTATGGCTTCATTGAATGTGTCCACAAAACACTCATTTTTTGAGATTTGGAGGACATCTGTAGTTCTTCGTGTATATTTTTGTTCTGCTATCTGTGGGTTTGCATCTTGCTGAGCCTAGCCATTTTTATTTTTCTCTTTTTATCCATGAAATTTTCTATGAATAGCACCATCCCCACGAGCTTGTGAATCTCTCCTGGAGACCCATAGGAGTGGTTTATCCGCACTAATGCAGGCAGTGTTCTGGCTCCTCCGGTTCAGACTCGGTTGTGATTTTGCTGGTACGTTGTATGCACTCTAGGCTGATGGTCATCCCTGCTGCCTGACTGTTGTTCAGGTTGTTATTCTGCATCCTGCTGACTGAAGTGCTGTTCCCTACCTGGGATGAATGCAGCCGT
Source organism: Pterocles orientalis (assembly GCA_011057875.1). NCBI lineage: Eukaryota > Metazoa > Chordata > Aves > Pterocliformes > Pteroclidae > Pterocles > Pterocles orientalis. The sequence goes on along the minus strand of WKFP01015292.1, from coordinate 336,298 downwards.
GCGTCCCATAGCATCTATTCAGACTGCACGTGCAGAGATTATTTTCCTTGTGTCACTTAGGTAACGTCACCCCTTGTCTTGCCTCTTCACTTATTTCACATTCTCTAATTTTGAGAATTAGCCGCCAGACTTAATGTGAAATTCCCTTGCTTCCTGCAGCCTTCCTAACACATTTTTTGTCAAATAATAGTGGGCGGTTGGCTCCTGGTTGTTTTTCGTGTTTGTTTATTTTTCTGGCCAAAGTTTCCTGTCTTGATTGCTCACTCACTGGATTTGCCAGGAGATGTGTGTTTGCTCTGTCCCAGGATGTCTCTTGTGCTTGGTAAACCTCCTTGTAAAAATCTACAACACTTTTAAAACACGTCAGGCACTGTAAAAATTTGACGGGAGTTGAACAGCTTGACTGCTGAAAGCAGCAGCCTTCCTTCTAGCCTGCTAATCTCCCTGTAATCTTGTCTTTTTAACAGTTAATATATAATAAACGTGTATGTATCTATGCATAGATGTAAATATATATATTCATATATAAAATTCATTGGGGCGTAGGCTGTCTCTCTTTCTCAGGTGTCCATGCAGTGCCCGGCATGCTGGGGTAGTGGTCCGGGTCTGGCACCCCTCCCAGTTGCAACTCGGGATTTCCCATGAAACCAGTGAGCAAAGATGATCTCCTGCTGGGTGGAACCTGTGCCGGGAGATGATGATGGTGAAGCTGCCAAGCGTTTATCTGGGAAATGTGACACGGGAAACGGAGTCAAAGTAAAGGTGGATGGAGGAGTGCAATCAGATGGGAAGCAGATCACAGAAACCTTGAAGGAAAGGTGCCGGGGGCAGTAAATTGGGGAGCGAAACTTGCTCACCTTCTGCTGTAGGCTCTAGGCTCTTTGCTGTCCCAGCCGCGGTGCTTCTTTGCATACGTGCCATTGCTTGTTCCTTATCCAGCTTCCTGTCCTGCTTTGCCCTTTAGGATTTCATTTGCGTGAAATTAGTATATATGTCAAAAAGATCTTTTTATAAAGCACGGTAAATAAATTGTTTCTCACTTTTACACTAAAGACACTTTGGAAGATAATTTCATAGAAGTAATACCCCTGAGCACCAGAGAGCTCATCCCAGCTGTGCATCCTGTCAAATCGCTGCTCACACTGTGAAAATAGGGGTTCTTTTTGCGCCTGGGGCTGGAGTTTGAGGTGTTTCTGTCCTTGTTGGGGCAGTGGGATGAGCAGTGCAGCATCCGGGGGCTGGGGTGGGGGGGGATTACCAGCCCCCAGCCCCCTTCATTGCAGCCAGTGCTGTAAGTGCTGCAACATGCTGGAAATCAGGACATTTGGGAGCCTTATTCATTTGCTTTCTGGTTGTTAGACTTTAGAGAGCCCTTGTCGTTTTTCGAAGCTTTTCTTCTGTGCCCACTGGTGAGAAATTGCACTTTTCATAGGAACAATGACTGAGGTACTCACCTGGCCTTTAGAGTTTTCTTTAAAAAAGAGAAAAGAGAAAAAAGGCATAATTCACCAGCACAAGGCAAAACCTACTGAATGTTGTGAGCCAGTCAATGCGGTTGTAGGAGCTAACAACACATTATACTCGATGCCTAATAAATGCCTGTAAACTGTCTGCCAATACCATGCTGCCCGGGTTGAACAGCAGTAACCTCAGTTCCGTGCATAGACTGCTGCTCTGACGGCAGTCAGTTACCGTCAGCAGGTACGTTGTGAAAACACGTTCTAATTTCTATACCACTTGCTTGATGACTGGTGTGTTCCTTCCCTGTTACTTGGTAAGAATCTGCAGAAAGGTATTTTTGGGCCCTAGTTCTGCTAAGCTCGGATGTGAGGTCCGCTGTAGAAACAGGAATGCTTTAGCTCTATTTCCATTTTCTGTTCTGCAGAGTTATGTTGCAAATTACAAACATTCAGGTATTGTTACCCTTTATTATTATCTGTCACTATTTTGGGTCAGTTTCAAACAAGAAGTTTCTTGCCTAAAGAATGGAAAATTGTGCAGGAAATGAAGAAGGAAAGCTGTGGAAGTGCACTAGATCCAATGAAGCTTGCTTTGATAGTATTCTCTTGGAAATGCCAGCTTGTCTTTCGGTAGCCCCTTTCCAGCCTGGGGCTTTCCGCAGGCACTGCAGTGACCATTAGCCACTGGTTGTACTTGTTTGAAAGTAATTTAATTCATTGATTAATCTGCCCACACCTGCAAATGCACAGTCAGGTTGATAATTTTCTTTGACAAGTTGGTTAATAATAAATTAAACCTGTGTTTGGGTGGTGCTGAGGCTGTACCTTCTCCTGATGGTAATGAAAGCTTTGGTGCTCTCCTCTGGTGCTGGTCCTAGGTCTGTATCCAAAGAGATACTGGGGAAAATGCGGGTATCTGTGCAATGCGCTCTGTCCTGCTGAACTCCAGTTTAATGTAGACGTTTTGGAAGAGTTTGATTGGGAGACCAATGGAAATTGAATAAATATATATCAGTGTTTTGATATTAAAAAAAAGGAAAAATAAAATCGCTCTTAAAGACAGAAGGAGGAGAGCATGGCTCTTGGAGGGTGGTGTCAGAGCCCAAAGGTTTGGGGTGAGACAGTGCCGCTGTACAGGAAGAGGTCTGCTCTGGGAATATTGCCTCCCCTGCGGACCTGTTGCTTTATTATTGAGTAGCAGTGTCTCATTTTAACTGTGTATGTACGGTAGGGCCAGCGAACAAATTCAGCTTCATTTTGTGACCTCTGCTTGTGCTCAGATAAAACTTTATTGAACTTCTTTGGGTAAAGACTTCTGGACTGGATCTTTAATTGACTTTAAGTAGACATTTAAAACACAATAAATGCACTTTTTTTTTTTTGTTGAGGGATCTTGGAACTTGCAACTGGAGGCATAGGAGCTTGGGAGGCATCTGTGCGGGGATGGGCTTGAAGTTTGTGCAAGAGAGGGTGCCTCTGTTTGCAGCTAGAGGAGAGGCGGTCTGGGGAGGGCAGCGGTGCTGGCGTCTGAAGCAGGAGCCAGAGCATCCCTCGGACTGTGGTACCCAATGGGCTGCCTCCCTTCCCCGTGGGCATTTGAGGGGGAAGGAGGGAACAGATGCAGCCGCTTCCAGTTTGGTTTATACTTCTGCTCGTTTGCTCTTGGGAGTGGGACAGCTGTGGCAGCTTGAAGACAGAACCAAAATTAGATGGCACTGTTGGTGTTGCAGGTTCAGCTATGGAGTTGGTCACGCAAATTGCTGCTGTTTGTGTGGTTTGTTACAAACAAGGTTTCACTTTCACAAGTGAAACTGAGAGTGCTTGGCTGAGGAACCGTGGGGCTGGGGATATGAGGAGATGTGCAGAGAAGGGGGGACCCCAGTTGTTTTGTGCGGGTGTGTTGTGTGGGACTGCCCAAACTGGAAAAAGGGGCAGGCAGGTCCTTCAGGGGCTGCTTACAGAGCTGGTCCGAGTCTGTGTGCTTAACAAAATGGAATGTAGTGAGTTTATATGTCCATTAACTTGCAGAGGAACAGTCAGAAGATGATGTGAGGCTGGGGTACTAATAGGGTATACTACTGATCTATGCATGCATTTATTGCTTTGGGTTTTCTTAGAATTTATTTTAAGCAACAGTTGACTTTTCTCAAACTCGAGGAAAGCTCGTTGTCCGTGCTGTTCGTTAGCCTGCAGTTGGTGTTCGCAGAGCTGGGCGTGCTCTCAGAGCCCGCGCTGACACAGAGCAGGCTAACGTGCCTTGCTCTTGTTGTCTGCCTGACGTTTCCTTCCTTGGGAATCTATATTTAGTGTTAAAAAGCATTCGCTGTGGCACAGGACCGCGGCAGTTGCCTCTCGAACAAGAGGAAACGGTTCTCTTTGGGGATAAGAGTGAACGAAGGGCAGGATTTCCTGTGGAAACTCGCTCATACAAGACTCGGCTTTTACTTTGAACTTAATGGCAGAAAAGGCTAAATGAAAAACCTGGACCATTTACACCAACATAAATTTTTTTCTCCCCTGTAACCACCTCCTCTGTGCTTCTCAGCATGTCTGCCCCTTGAATTAGGCCTCCTCTTGGGAGGTGGGGACAGGGCCCGTTGCAGTGCTGTTCTGGAGCACGTGTGGCCAGAAGTGACAAGGCCGCTCTGCTGTTTGTCACTGGTGTGGGGTCCCTGTGCAGAGGGTGGCAGCCTGGCGCGTGCCCCCGCGCGGTCCCACCGCAGCTTGGTGCCGCGGGCGCGGGGGAGATGCTGCAGAGCCGCGTGGGCAGTGGTGGGCAGGAGGAGCAGATGTGCTCCCTGGTGAATGGGATCCCTTTCCCTCTCCCTTATTAATGTTTCTGAAAACAGCCTGTCTTTCAGGACGGAGTCGCTGGGAGGCTGGGCTGGGTGCAGGGGACGGACCCGCGGGGCTGTGGCCGGGGCCTGGTCCCACTGCGGTTTCAGGAGTGCCGCCCGGGCCCTGCCCTGTCTGTGCTGGGAGAAGAGCCGCCTTTAGGCGTCGGGGTGATTGGATTACAGTGTAGGGCTCGGAAAGCTTTGCATGGCATTTTAATCCCTCCGGCGGCCGTGTGTGCCCCCGCGGGTGGGTATGGCCGGAGCTCCTGGGCGTGGGGGCTGCTGGGCCCCTTTGGGAGGGTGCCGAGGGACGGCCGGAGGAGCGGGGGGCTGCTCCCTTCCCTCCCCAGCAGCTCCTGGCAGCGGGCTGGCTGATGGCCCTCGCCCTCCAGCGTGTGGGGTGGCTGGGGAGGGACAGGCTGTCCCCTGCCCTCGGCCCGCTGCAGACCGCTGCCCTCCGCTCTCCCTCCTGAAGCCTTGTGATTTTGTCCCGTTTCAGCCACTTCTTGGGGCAGGACAGAAATCTGAGAGATTCTGCAAAACCAGAGGAAAGCAGCAAAGTTGGTGTTTTTGTAGGTGGATCAAAGCCATTCTCCTTTCTCTAGCGCGGTGTGAGCTTGGCAGCTGCGGGCCAAGCCTGCCCGGCCAGGCTCCCGTCTGCCTGAAGCTGCTGGTGTCTGCCAGGTCCACAGCCAGCCACTGCACACACCGTCCTGCCCCGCTCGGGGTGCTGGGGGGCTGGAGGAGCACCCCAGGGACATCAGCCTGACGTGTGCGATGGAAAAGGGAGGGTTGGGGCTTCCCAGGGGATGGCTAAGCCACGAACAGAGGCTGTGGCTGGCATGTGGTGGCATTTGCATCCCCTCTCCCCGGGATCCCAGCGAGCGTGTGCCTTGTGGGTGGCTCTGCTGCCAGGGACGAAGTTGGAAGCACGTGTGAGCTTGTGCTTCAGGCGCTTCATTGCGCGGTTCCATAGTCATGGTGGTGTGCGTGCTGGGATGACAGAGCAGCTGTTACACAGCCCTCGTTTGGTTTTAGCTGGGATTTTCTGAACTCCCATGGCACCTTTAGAGGTTCTGGAGAAGCAGCCGTGTGCCCTTCGGTACATAGCAGGGCAGCTGTTGCTCCATTTAGGGGCTAATTGAACAGCAGGCGATGGCAGAGGCACGCACGTGTGTGTGACAGGCCCTGGTGGGATGCACAGCACGGTCTGTTCCTCGGGCGTGCGCCAGGAGATGTGCTGTGCCGTAGCTGCGAGGGGAGCTGTTCTCCCCCTTCCCGTGCCCCCGGGGTGATCCCTGTGTTCGTCACTGCTCACGCGTGCTCGAAGGAGTGTTGCAACATCAGCGGTGTTTCCCATTGCCTCTTCTTGCATCACTTGCCCGATTTGGGGACCGTGTTTAAAAAATGGAATATTCCAATAATGCATTTCTGTACAAAATGTTCCGGCTTCCCTGATTAATGCTTTGTCCTGTCTCAGCAAATTGAAGCGACGCTTCTAAAAAAGACAAAAGCGTAGTGCTGTGCTGCTTCACGAGAACTTCCCCAGATGGTGAAGAACATTTGTTTTGTTTCAGTTCTTACAAGTCCCAGGGACACAAACATTCCTGGACAAGCAGGCCTGACTGATGCGGTGCTCTGGGTCTGCAGCGCAGTCAGCCTGGGTGATTCTTCGGGAGGTGTTTCAGTCAGCCTGGGTGATTCTTCGGGGGGTGTTTCCCCAAGGCTCCAGCCCGTGCTGGGGAAGGCGGTTTCCCCGGGGCGCCTGGCAGCAGTCTGCGGGGCGAGGCGGTGGCTGGACCCACCGCGTGTGCCTGCTCCTCAGCACCTCCTGAAGCACTGTTAGATCAGAGATGGAGTGCGCCGACTTCGTGTATGAGCTTTTTAATTTCTTCCCTTTAGCTTTTTTGAGGACTCTTTAAAGTTGGACCTTTTAAAGTCTTTATGAAGGTAAAATTCCCAATGGTGCTCACGTTAACGTTGTTTGGAGACTGATGGAAGTGTGTCTTTGCAGCTGTCTGGCTCACAGTGGTCTGGGTTGCCCCTTTTTTATTCCTTCAAAGCAAATTAAAGCTTTCCTTTCTGAATGAAAGGGTTTGGGTTTTTTTTGTCGGGACTCCTAATCCCTTCTCAGGCAGCCAGCAAGTGTGAGCCCGGCGCTGGCCCGTGGTGCCCGGCGAGAGGGCAGGAGGCAGGGACGCAGACCCGGGCCGTTTGCATGAACCCTAAACCACGGCGGTTTGTGCTCATTTGTGTAAATTCCAGAATTGCCGTAAGTGGGGCCTTTTTAGCACTATAGTAACCTCATTCAATTAGCAGAGCATAACACAGATGAGAATTTACAATATGTTTGAGTTTATGTCGTGTTTATTTTGTATTTTCTCCCATGAAAGCCCCGAAAGCTCCCTTTCATGCTGCATAGTGCGTGTTATTGTTAGAGGAGTGGCGGTGGAGGAACAGTAAAACCTTCACTTTCAAAACATATTATGTTTGGGGTGTTTTTGTTTGTTTTTCCACTTGTAACATGAGGATTGAGCCCTGGTGTGTTGTTTAAAGGTGTATCCTGACTGAGACCAGAAAAAAACCAACCGTACATCCAGTCTTTTGCATAGGAGCCCTGGGACCTTAATTCTGTTGATGGATCTGTACAGCAAGGGGCTTTTCTCTGTGTTTGGGATCCAAACTCAGTCCCTCAGATTTAAACACTCAGAATTGGAGAAATCAAAATTCTAGGCATCTAAAATAACTATTTTAATGTTGCTTGATACTTAGGTTTCCAAGTGACTACCAATGCCGTATTTAAACGTACATCTGTTTTAAAAGCAACAGGAAAGTATTTGTGTATTTCACTTGAGAGTTTGCTTCTGTTTAAGCTGAAACTGACGGGGTGAGGGGATACTGAAGGTGTTCACGGGAGCCTTGCTGGCAGAGGGTGTTACCCTGCAGGAAAATGCTGTCAGTTCTAACCCTTCTCTGCTGCGCTCCCTCCTGGCGTCACCAGAACAACCCGGGCGTTTGCATCTGGTGCCTCTGCATAAAGCTGAGGAGAGCCTTTGTGGGTTATTGGGCCATTGATCAAAGATGCACGTATGACAGAAACATACACAGCAGTAAGGACAAAAAAAATACTGACAAACCACTCTCTAGATCAAATTGAAATTAATTTCTAAGTATCTCCCTCGGTGCTTTATTTCTGCAATAGGATGTAAACAACTTTCACATGGTCTCCTCTGCTATCAAATACTTACGTTGGATCACTACATGTTTCTTTATCAGTGTGCTGAACTGCATTTTGGCATCCCTCGTGCTTCACTTGGCAGGACACTGACAGCCATTCTCAGGACTGTGGTGTTTTGGCGTTAGCAGATCTGTGTTCTGATTTAACAGGGTGTGTTGGAGCTGCCTCCCTGACAGCTTGCGCGTTGCTGGTGGGTCAGTCCTGGAGCTGATTCTGCGACGATTCTGGGAAAGCCTCGGACTTTCATCCCTGGGAGAACAGCACCAATGAAAAGGTGTTTAGCTCATACATGGGTATATGTTCTTGAGGAAAGGGTGTTTATCACTTGGAGTAGCTGATACACACTGCTCTGTGTTAGTGCATATCGCTCATGAACTTCGGCTCTCGAGCTTTAGTTCACAAAGGTTCCTGTCTACAAAAGTGACCATTTACATATTACACTGATTATTTTTTTTTCCCCCATGGAATGCATTCTACCTTACTAATTTAAGGCAGTATTTCATGCCAGCCTCCTACTCTGCAGTTACTCCCTGAGCTGTTTGGCTCAGCAGGTGTCACAGAGCCATAGCTGTAGCAGGTGTGGCTAGCCCATGTAGCCCACTACACACCTCCCATAGGAGGCACTGGGAGCCCATGGCATGTGCTGGTTCACGATACCAGTGCAGTACATCCTGAAAAGGTATGCCACTGCCACAGCCAACAGGATTCATAAAACATGTCGGAGATTTTCAAGCCTCCGTAAAATCTGGCCTACGGGAAGAACCATTTTGATTAGTGGCTGCTTTCACTGTTGTGTCTTTTGTTGCCTCATAGGAGCTCTGCAACTAGAAATGTCATGGATTTTTAACTGTGTCCCTGTCATAGCTTGGATGTACCCAGATTTGGATGATGTGGTCGCAGCAGCAGCTACGGGTCGGCATATGGCTCTCAACACATCTCGCTCTGACTTGGCTGGGAGAGCCCAGTCCTTTATCAGGCTCTTGGCAGAGGCTGCCAGGGATTTACTTTGATCTAGTTCATGTATAACTTCTCTTGCTTACCCTGCATGCCGAGAAGATCTCTGCTGGCTGAGCTCCTCAGGGGCTAACAGAGGTTACTTGCAGTGGGCAGATCCAGTGTGCACATGGTGGTGACCCACTAATTGCTCGGTGCTTGGTGCTGCTTGGCGTGGAGGGTCCATGCCTGCCTCCCGCCATGGCTCGGGGACACGGGCCAGGACGATGTTGCTCCCCTGCGGGGTGTGCTTTGAGGCACCTGGAGCACAAGCAAGGCTTTGGAAGAAGGACTCTCAAAAATCAGGGGTTAACAAATACACTCTGGTTTTGTTGCTGGTGGGTGTGGTGGGGTTTTTCCTATTTATGTTATTTGTCAAAGTTCATTGGCTCACCAGTTTTTCTGGTGGTATTTGGGATGTGGGCACTTGAGTATGTTGCAGATTTAACTTTTGAAACTGGATCCTAAAAACAGGTGTTTTCATACCATGTAAATTTTTAAAAAACAGTTGTAGATGACAAGTCATTATCCCCTTATTCAACCTAGGGGGAGTTTTTAAAGATTTTATTTAAAACAAACAAAGAAACCCCACAAATCCACAAGACAGGCCATGGTGGGGGCTGTGATTGTGAATATCGCCAGGGCTCTATTTTATCTATCCACGTGCAAGAGCAGATCAATTAGATTTACACTCTGCATAGCATCCTTTTTCCCCAAGCCATTCCAGAATCAGGATACAAGGTAATTGAGAACTCGAGTGTGTTAATGTGGTTAATCCCTGCTATTTGCTAATAATTATAGTTTGTGTGGTGTTGTAAATACTGAGTGTTGGATTAACTCTTGTTGTTAATACTCTTAACACGCTGGTTATTCAAATATCCCAGAGCCTTTAATCTCTCAATGGGATTTTGGTAGTAGAAGTTAAATTTGAAACACATTGGGAGTTCGCAAGGGTCAGGATAGTTGAGATTCATGGCTTGTCTTATTCCAGTCTTTGCAGTTACTTGTAAATCACTATTCACTGGATGTTACCGTACTGTGCTGGCATCTGGCTGGATTTCTGTCGCACGGGGGTGTGGGTGAAGATCAGCCCTTCAGGGCTCTGCTCTGCTCTGCCTTCTGCTGCCGTGTGTGCTCAGACAGCCCGTGCACAGTCTGCGGCACTGCTGCGGGCGTGCGCACACGTGTTCGCAGGTGTGGCAGAGAATAAATGCTGTCCATGTGCTACTACTGTCAGAAAACATGTCTTAAAGTGGTTTCACTCTGTTCTCCTGAGGATGTGTCTGGGTGTGCGTTGGGGCTGCAGAGGGTGCACGGCCTCGCAGCCGTGTGCGGTGCCGCGCTCTTGCGTTCTGTGCAGCCGTGCGCTCGGGCAGTTAGGTGTTGCCTGAAGTTAATTCACTGCAAATACCAGGAGTCTCCAGGAGTGGTGCTGAGGTTGGTTGTGTCGCGCTCTGATAGGTGTGAGGATGCCGTTGGTGTGCCACACACTGTTCTCCAGAGAGCATTTCTCACGGGTCTGCTTCCTGCGTGTCCGTGTCGAGCTGTGCCTTTGTACCTCTAAGGTCACGTCAGTGTCTCGGCTGTTCAGAAGCCAGAAGTTTGTCAAAACTGTTTGTGAAGAGCACTGTTGGTTTCAGAGGTGCAAGATGCAATTGCTGAAGTCTGGTGTTAGTGGCAAGATTTTCTTTTGCTTTTTTTTAAGTGTTGTTAGGGCATCACCCAGTGCTGGAGGGTTTTGGATGCGCCACTCCTGGCTGTGGAGGTCTGTCTTCTGGTGTCTCTTACAGTCTAGGCACACGTGGCTTCTCCTGTTTTGAGAGGCGTTGATGTCTCGTGTACAGGGTAGCTGGTAGACAGCTTCAGTTATTTGCAAACACACAGCCTTCAAAACAGGTAGGAGATGCTTACTGTTTTGCTTTTTGACCAGAAGCCCAGGCTTTGTTTTCCGGCTGTTCCTGCAGGAGATGTGTGCCAGCGGGCGCGCAGCTCTGGGCCACAGCCCGTTTGTCTGTCTCGGTTTCTCTAGAGCTGCCTCGCCTGCCTTCCGGCAGCGCTTCTCCTTGCACGGGCTGCGAGCGGCGTGTTTTCTGCATTACTCCACAGGAAGCCGTCACTGCTTCGGTTTCTTTTTGTATTCCCACCATGTATTGTGTCTTGATTTAGACCCACTCGCAGGAAGGGAGATCGGCGGAGAAGAAGGTAAACAAAACAGGGGTTTAGTGCATTTCCAGTAGGTACTCGGCTGTCAGGCTGCTGCGCCGAGGATCTCGGTCCTGCAGTGGGTCTGGTGCCGGCCGGGCTCTGTCCCGTGGGTCAGTCCGGGACAGCTCTGCCCGGCTACCGTACCACCGTCCTTGCCTTCTGCCGCCCTCCCCTGTGAGGGACAGAGGGCTTTGGCTGCTGAGACTTCAGCCCTTCTCCTCCAGGCACAAGGCCACCAGAAAGCACAGACCATCATCACTTCTCAGTGTTCGCCCCCATGCAGTGTCCGTCTCCTTCAGTGGCGGGGCAATCCAGCATCCCACGGAAGGGGAAGGGTGGGCAGCAGTCCCTTCCTCTTCCTCGCTTGTCCTGTCCCCTAAAGCACTGTTTGACCCTGAGCACTACCTTCTGCCTTTTTCATCATGTCTCTTGATTCAGCATCCAAAGAGCTATTGCTCTTTGTAAAACCGCCCTAAATCTTTACAATGAAAGAGTTGTGTGTCCAAACCCCCATTTTTTTTTTCCAAGTGCATTAATGGATCTAATTACATTATATTCCCAGGCATTTGTTTCTTGAACCTGGTGACTGTCACTCTCCATGGGGTGTAACAGCAGCAGGATGGGGCTTTCTTCTTTTCTATTGCTGTGTGGGAAAGCTGTGAGCTTTCGGAAACATTGAAATGGGTGATACTGTATTTGCATTTGGAAGTTGTTCATGCAAATATATATAATGTAGCATTTAAATAAAAGTTCAGATTTGGAAGAATCTGGAGTTTTCTGTAGAAGTTTTCCTTAGACTCACGAGTGATTCTTGTTTTCCTGTTTGATCCTCTTTGGCTTGTTTATGTTGACTTTGAAATCAGTAAACTAACCATGTGAACGTAACTGTAGGTTGTGGTCTCTTTTGTCAACTGTGAATGTAGAGTTGGTACAAACGCCCCGATAGCAGTACCCATCTGGTGTGGGTCTTGTACAGTTCGGTATTTAGAGCACAGCAATGGGAGCACTTACGAGTTTATTTGAAGGTAAGAAAAGATTTAAACCCAGTAGATCTTTGAATATAAATGTCAACAAGCTGACAGTAAACTTTCAAAGATAGGAGACCAGCAAGATAGCTGTGATGATCATGTTGGTGGACCTGAAACTAATTTTTGAGTAAGCCTGGTACGTCTGGTCAACCAGAAGTTGATTAAAGGTTTTGGTTTTCATTGAACAGGTAGAAAATCAAATATACCAAATGCAGGGAGGAGTAGCCTCCATTGGGGATGTTTCTCTGAGCGGAGTATAGGTTGGAGGGAAGCCGTTAAAGGCTCTGGGTACTGCCTGGGACTGCGTCCTGGGAACCGACGGCTTCGGGGGGCCAGGGTGTTGCTGTGCAGTGCTGAAAATCCTTTGGAGCTCAGGGTTTGGGGAAATCCCTTACCCCACATAGGGCTCCTGGGACTGTTTAAGTCAGGCATGTAGAAATTTTGGGTGGTTGTACTTTCTGTTCAAGTTTGTGTGCAAAGTCCACCCAGCCAGTTCTCCCCTGCATTCATTTTGGAGCTCAGTGGGTTTTCACAAAGCGAGTTGAATTTTTTCATTTAGCTTAAAAAATGAGCCTATTCTTAGCTAAAAATAAGCTTCACAAAATAGAACCTGCTTTCTATAATTCATCTACTTTCTTCCATTTCCCTCTGAATGAAATGAAAAAAGAAATTTTCCCAGCTGTTAATTTGGTTTCGTTTAGTTCGCTTTCCTTTTTTTCTTTTTGAATGAAAGGCTTCTTACCCTGTCTGAGTATATTTTCCTTTTTTGAAAGACTTCTTCCCTGTCTGAATATATTTTTTCAACAGGCTTAAAGCCTTCTTTTGTCTTTTGGGTGTAATTTTGTAGGAAATGGAAACACTGGGGAGAAGAGAGACTACTTGTGTGTTCATTTTGAAAAGCAGCTTGTTTTCGGGATATTACCAGCTCATGTGGTCGCCATGTGTCCCAGGCTTGCTGTGTTGTCTATAAGCCTGACCAATACAGGAACCAGTGTGACATAAATAGACTTCAAATGAAAACTCGGCATGAAAAGAGAGGGTTTTACTGGGAGTCAGAATTCCAGGAAAAGGTCAAAACAGATTTTAATTGAGGGGAGCGGTGGCGGGCGGTGCGCGTGTCCTGTTATTTTACCGTGGTCCCACGTGGCTGTGCCGCCCAGAAGTGGCGCTTGTCCCGGTGGCAGGGTGTCTGTTTGCGGCTCCGCTGAGTCACGACGTGTGCCGTTGGATGGAGCACGACGCCGGGATCGTGCTCCCGAGGCTTCGGGGTGTTTGCTGGGCTCCACTACAACAGCACAGCCCCAGGACTGCAGACTGCCCAGGCTTTTGTGTGTGTTTGAGGACATAGCCTGTGCTCGTCTCCTGAGCCCGTGAACATCCCCCTTAGAGCAGACAAATACTTAAATACTTCAACGCAGCCGCACTGAGCACTTTCCAAGCACTGGGTAGAGCAGCCCAGGGCCCTGAGCCCAAGGGAGGGTGAGGAGAAAAGCACATGGAGCTCGGAGACTCTTGCTGAAGGGATGCTCAGAGCTTCTTGCACCTTTCTTTGGCTTTCCTGACGCTAGGAAGGGGAGGGAGAAGGACCTGGGGCAGACAGGGCTGGTGCAGGACTGGAGGGGGGGAGCTGGAAACAAGGCTGATAAAGTGGGGTTTGGATTAGTGAATGAGGGGGGTTCATCGGTGGGTGGGTATGAAAGGATTTAGCACTGGAGAGCACAAGGAAATGATTAATTTCATTACGAAAAGAATGAGATAATTTAATGAAGGACAGAGTGTGGAGAGAAAGGATGGGAAGAAGGCCAAAGACTCTGGACGAAATGAAATATAATGTCTATTTTTAGACAGAAAAATAAGAGAAAGATAAATTATCTTTCCACTTGGTTGTTATCTCCAGTCCTTCAAAACTTAAAATTATTTCATTGTATGGAGGTGACTGGGGAGGAGTTGGAGACAGAGGGCTGGATGACGGGATTTTGCCCCAGAGTGGTAAAAACGCAGAGAAAGGATGTGGTCGTGCCATGGGAGAGACCCCGGGAGGAGGTGATGGTGGGCAGCAGCGTGGCAGGGTCCCTCTCTCCGCCCAGGGGAGCGGGAGCAGCGGGTCCTGCAGGGCTGGTGAGGGGACAGTCAGTCGGGGGTGACCACAGCAGCCACGGGGGCTCACCAAAACCCCCGGCCCTGCGCAGAGGAGTCCTTGTTGGCAGCTCCAGCGACCTCATTAACACCTTATCTCCCAAAGTGACCTGCCGGGGGACTGCGCTGGCATCTTCCAGTGCTGTTCATCCTGCTCAGGTTTGTGTTCCTGTCACCGCTGCTTCAAACCTCCCTGTGTTCTGTGGGACCCCAGGAGGAATTAAGCTGCAGGCGAGAAAGCCTTGTTCTGTGCCTTTTTGTATTATTTCATTGGGCTTTGCCGCCTCCTGTCACCCGTTTCAGAAAATCTCAGTTGTGAGCTGTGGTGGTCGGTCAGCCCCTCGCTGCCAGCGGGTGTTCCTGACGGTGCAACTCTGGTACTTCTGTTGTGCCGCTCGGATGAGGCGGTCAGGAAGGTCCTACAGCTTCTGGTGACTTGCTTCACCTTGTACCTGGCTTACTTGCGGAGTTATTTCTATAAACACCTTCCTCCCCTCAGCCTTTGTGCTCTGTTAATTAGTGTGACGGGGCGTGCGGGCAAGCGAAGCTGTGAAATTCGGTGTACCTCTAGTTAGTGACCTGAATTCGTTTTCCTTTCTCTGTTTGAACACTGGCCTGTGCAGGCAAATTTAAAATACAGTGGATGTCGGGAGGGGTTATGCTGGCAGGGCAGGGAGCTGCGCTGAATTTCGTTCACAAGCAGTGGAGTGCGGGCTGTGCTGGCCGTTGGACGGATGGTGTCCGTCCTTCCTGAGCTGAGCGTGATGCGCCTGGTGGAAGTGCACAGCAGCCCCATGGAGGACATCTGCCGTCAGCTCCCGGGTAGTTGGGGTTAAAAACAGGAAGAAAAGCAAGCCTCTGTCAAAAACAAACAAAACACCAAACTTCAAAGCGCTGTTCCTCCACATTAGTCTGTTTGCAGGCTGCACCTGCTTTTTCGCAAATAGATGAGTTGGTAGATTCTGTAGGAGCTGAATGTGTCAGCAGGAGCACCGAGCAGCTGTCATGTTGGTCGTCACTTGTGGCTGACTCCTGCTCACGTTCAAAACGTGTTCCGGGTCTGCCTTCAGAATGTAGCTGCTGTAGATTTGTTTCACGTAGGTTGGAGATGTTTTTTCTAGGGAGCTCTGAGTTTTCTGTATGTATCTGTGTCCTGCGGTGGGAGGTACGCGTTGATACCGTGATGCTCTCGAGGTGTAAGATCTGTCACCCAGGGATCTCAGAGCTGTAAGGAAGACGACGGGTCAGTAGTGTTGCCCGTCTTGTCCCAGGCTGGGTGGCAGAGGGCATCACCAGCTTTCTGCCCTGACTCACCTCGTGGGGCCGCGGGACGCAGAGGGGTCCAGTGGTGCCCAGTGCTCTCCAGCAGCCGTGGTGGCAGAGCCACCACCAAGGACCAGGGCTGTCTGCTTTTGCACTCCTGCCCCTCTTCCCGACCGTGTCCTGTCGCTGTAATTCTAGCTCTGTGCCCTTGACACTTCCTGCATGCAGTGTCCCAGGCAATGAGCAGGACGAGGAGCACGGGAAACACCACCCAGGAATCCCTTGTTTCCTTCTCAGCAGCAGAACTCCTGGTCCTAACGGCCGTTGCCCTTTGGGTGCCGCGCTGGGAGGGGGAGCTGGGAGCTGTGAAGGATCGGGTAAGCCTGGGGTCACTGCCAGGGGCCTCGAGAGGGTGCTCATCTGAGGGACTGCTGTCCCTGCTCGGGATGCGGTTTGGCAAAATTTTCAATATTTGATGTGATCTCTCAGAAACAATCTCGCCTGGCATACGGGAGGTAGGAGCAGAGCTGCTGGAGGGCCCTGGAGCTGTCTTGTCAGCTTCCCCCCGATGCACTGGGTTGTTTTCGTGTTTAATCTTACCGTGTTTTCATTTAGTCATGCAGCACCTGGGGGAGCTGTGCCACTTGCAGGAGTATTGAGACACAAAGGGAAGGTTGTGCTTTATTTTCTCGCTGGGATTCAGCCGAGGCGAGGCTATCGGTGAGGAGCCCCTCCGGAGTGCGCGTGCTGCAAATTCGGGTTTGCATTCTTTGGGATATTGTCACCCATCACTTGGCTCCTGTCTGTAAATATAGGCTGCAGTGGGGCTTGGTTTTCTTTGGTGGGTTTACAAAAGTGTTAATTTTGAGTTGTCCTTAAAACTTAAGAGGTCCGCAGGACATCTTGCGACTGGCGTAAATAAAACAGAGATGAGGAGTGCGTGGGGTTTGTTTGTTTTTTTAACATGAAAATTGCCTCTTACCTACTGGGTAAGGCCACGCTTTCTGTTTTGAAAATAAATGGGCAGCAGTGCTGAAGTCTGCCTGTGGCCTCACGGGACCCGCTTCTCTCGTTTTCACAACTACCTGAACATTTTAATGAGAAATTCCCGTCCCCAGGATCTTGCATTCTTCATAGGTGGAATCTGATCACACACAAATCATATGCAAAGTGTGTTCCCAGTTCCTATCTGTTTTGTAGAGTGATTTAAAAATAAAAAAATCAATAAATCCTGTGCTATCTTCATACCTGCAGATTAGAAGTCAGTTTGAAATCTCAGCAGCTCCTGGTTCACTCGTTTCCTTTTTGCTGCTTTCCTAAAGCAAGGATCCCTCCTTATGGTCACTCGGTGGGTTGTGGCATTGAGGAGGAGCAGAGAAGGGTTCGGTTGCTGAACCAGCCCTTGGTGAGGTGGCGTTTTCAGGGGACTGTTCTATTGCCTGCCTGGCTTGCCTGGCTGCCTTCGTGTCTGCAGCTTCCTTCTGGCTCCGAGTCGCTGTGCGGCGAGGGGCAGGGCGCGGGTGGGAGATGAGGATGCTCTGTTCTGTGTTTATGGGCTGAAGCTGTCCCAGAGCTCAGGCAGGGTTCATCCCGGCCGGCTGCGGGCGCAGGACGAGGGGCTGCTGCTCTTGCTTGTGCCCGGCCGCGTGCCTCCGTGCCAGCGGCTGCCCTGCGCCGAGAGCAGTAACTTCCGTCAGAAATACGGAGAAAGCTCCTCGGTAGAAAAAAAATAATTCCTAAGGAGTGGGAATTTCACCTTTTTCACCAGTAATGTTGGGAATGAGCGATCGACGGAGGGGAGGTGACGGATAGCAAGGGACAAATTTGTCACTTTTCCCTCAGCTTTTCAACAACTTGTGTGGGCTTGTGGGCTTTGTAGGCTCACAGAACTGGAGGGCTTTTAGACTGGTAGATAAAAATATTTTTTTGACTATTTATGGATGTTTATAGCCACCTGTGGGCAAATTGCCATGCAACAGGCGGTCAGTGTAAATCAGTAAGTGTAAAGCTGTATCCGTGCGTGTGAAAATGACACCCGTGGTGGGAGAGGGGAGCGGAACAGACACTCCGCGCCCGCAGCTGGTGTCACAGCTGGTACAGGGGAGGGCGCTGAGGCATCTCTCTGGTTTTCGGTTCAATACGTTCTGCTGCCTCCCACGGATACTGTACATTCCTGCTATTTCTGGGAGAGAAAAGTCTCATTTGGGGTTTTTATTCCCCACTATGATGTAAAAATTACCCAGAAGTCTTGCTGTCGGAGGTAGAGCTCACCCGGTGTTTCTCTTGTAGCTGTATTAGTGTGTGAAAGCTGGTCCTCTCCCTCCATGGCCACCTTGGCCTGGGCTGTGTTTCTGGGAAGGCAGAACTTCATGCTTGCCATCCTTTCCCTGCTTTGGTTTTCACAACTTGGGTAGCGATCTTGAAACACTTCTCCCGGTTGGTCCCTGACAGGAGCTCTAATGTGCTCGAGCATCCTGCAGAAGCAGGGCTGTCCCTCTGAGCCCGTTCCGTAGAAGTAAATCCGGGGAACTGGAGCTCGGGTTGCCAGAGCTGGGTGTCAGCCAGTGAATGTGTTCTTTCAAAAGCTCGTATCTCGATATGTATCAAGCCCGTTGGTTCAATTCCCTGATCTTGTACGTGTATGAATGTTGTGAAGCTGTACACAGAATGTACCTTCCTGGGGAAAACTTGGGAAGAGGGGACTGGGGACAGAAAGGAGAGGTCTGTCCATGGGAGCGTGGGGACAAACGTCCTCATGTTTGTACTTGAATCGTGGAAAAAAACTCTCTGCCTGAATGCCCTGAGGAAAGCAATATGTGTCGGGATATGATTAGAAAAATGTTACTACTTATTCTTCATTATTTTTTGTATTTTGTTTTTCAGCCGGAAAATTTACAGAAGAATTGGCTTCGGGAATTTTATCAGGTAAGGTAAAACTTACTTTCTCATGGATTTCTATGCACGTTTGCTTGTTATGTAAAGATCTTCCACTTTGAAGTTAGTCACTATTTCATAGTCAAAACCAGTCCTAAAAAGTCTGTTCCTTTCCCGATTTCTAAGTAATGATTATAAAAGTTCAGTGTATAAGCATAATTTTTTCTCATTGGCAATCCTCTGCCTTTAAAAAGGTTTGACATTTTATAAAAATTACTGTAGTTTGGCATGAAATGGTCTTTTAAGTCTCCTGTGTAAAAAATATATTTGATAATTTAGAAAAAACAAATCTGTTGGGAAGTTCCATTTGCATTTATACTGAAATCTGACCATTTCTGGTGTTGGGTGCAATAGATCAGTCCTGTTGTCTGCTCTCTTGAACATCTCTTTGTTTAGGCAATGTGAAAATATTGAAATTGAACCCATATTATAACATGTGTTGTAAACTTTGGGTGTGGTTTTTTTAAGCATAAAAGCCACTCTGACACCTTGTGTTGTTGCAGTAGAGGCTTGTTTAACTTGCTGGGTTTGTGCAGAGATGTAAATAAGCGATAGAAGCCAGCGCTGGTGAGACGTGGAGGTGCCATCCCTGCTCAGCACTGCCAGCGCCGCTTCACCCCGACAGCTTGCATCGCGTCTGCCGGGATTGATCTCTTCTCAGAGTCTTTATTCACATCTCCTACACAAAAAATGGTTAAAGCAACCAAGTTTTGAAGTGAAACTGTATACTGAAAAAATGAGCAATATTTTATCTTTTGCTTTCTTGCAACTGAAGAAGCCCTCCAGTGATTTATCTGGTCAGGTTACCGGTGCAGCCTGTGACCTTTGTTGCAATGTTGGAACATATTGCAATTGCCTTTTCTGGCAAGTTTAATCTAAGGTGCAGTAATTAGTCTTACATTCCTCACCATCTGCCAACTTTGTGGAAGAGTCATCTGTTTATTTTTCTTCTGTCTTGATTGATTACTGCTGTATGTACGTGGTGCTTGAGGTGGTCAGGCTTTCCCAGCTAATTCTGGTGTAAACCCTCTCCACATCTTCAGGGAAGACTATGGTGAAAATACAAAGTACATTTAAATAGATAGAACCCTGCTTTTTTGGTGTATTGTTGGTTGTTTGGTTTTTTTTTTTCAAGATTGCTGCATGTTTTACAGCATCACGTAACTTACGCATCTTGATCAAGGAGACTCCTTGTGTCTTCACTTGTCACTCAGGTGGGGTGAGCACTTGGGAAACGCCTCTGGGCAGTTTGTGCGAAACAGGAAGAGGAGGGGGAAGGAATGGTACTGCTGGTGTCCTAGAGCAGAGCCCACCAGCACGTCACTGGATGCGGTCTGTCTTTGGTCCACTGAATATTGTGTATTCAAAATTCAAAATAGGAAGAAAACCCTCCAATGTGGCCGGCCAAGCGCAAGGTCCGGACCAGCTGAAGGGTCACTAAAGCAGACCTGAGCCCGTCCCTCAGCTGCAGGAGTGTTGCTCTGTCCATCCTCCCTCGCCGTGGCTCTGCGCTCCGTTTCTGCAGCCTGAGAAAGATACGCTTAAAAGAAAAAGGAAAAAAAAAGAAGGGGGACAAAAATTTATCATTTCTGCTCATCAGCAGGAACAGACAGGCAGTCCTCGGCATGTTTTGAGGAAGAGTGCCGTTCCGTAGCCTTGGACCCTTCTTCCTCTCTTCGGGGTACGCAGCAGGGTGGCGGTTCGTGCTGTGTTCTCAAACGCAGTAGGAAGTGGAATAAAACTTTATAAAAAGCTCCTTAGGGAAGAGACTAATATGCTTGTACCAAAAGTAGCACAGCACCGTCCTGCTGCTAGGCTACGCAGGAACCCAGCAAATGCACAGCTTCAGATTTTTTTAAAATTTGAATTCTGCATGTTTTGTTGGAAACCTCTGCAGACTGAAGTTCGTCAGAAGTACTGGAAAATGACTCGTAATGCTTCTTTGTAAACTCGAAACCCAGATAAACTGCAGACCGCAATATTTTTTCCATTCTTCTGAGGAATTCAATTTGCATATGTAGTGTGTCAATGCCGTTTGCATAACTTCTGAGGATGCAGTCCTTTTGTGAGAAGTCAAAATAATCTCCACGAAAAAGGAAGCACAATTACTACTCTGTAAGTTTGAAATGTTTGTAGAAATTAAACCCATGATAGAAACACCTCTTTGATGTCAAAGAACATATCGATAAAGGAGCGTTTTTTGGGCTTGTTTTTAAGTTCCACTAAATTAAAATAAGCGATTTTAATTGCTATGATAGGTAAATACAAGTCACTTAATTTATGTATGGTCCTTGATTATACACTGCGTGCGTTTCTGAGAATGTGGTAGCATATGGAGGACTAAAATCCACTCAAATGTCACACGCTAAAATTTTTAAACTTCTGCTATTGATCTGCCAATACCCTACATTATTAACGTGAAAAATACGGGAGATCTAATGCTGCTAAATTGAAGAGTTTGTCCAAGAAATAACAAACAGGAAAAAGTATTTTAAATAAACTTTCATGGATGTTTTTAATGACCCCTTAGAATGTAGCAGCCCGTGAGGAAGTGTCCTACTCAGTGGCTTTTGCTGACAGCACCCCTGGCACAGCCGGGAGATGATGTTTTGTCCTTGGATTCGTTGGTCCTCAGTCCTGTACAAGTGGAGCCTGTGCCTTGGGTGACATCTGACTTAGAAGTGACTTACCTATCAAGTACGGGGTAGTTTTCTGTCATTTCACTGTTAATTGCTATTTTCCCCTGTCCAGGGAAATCCAGAACAAGATGAAGGAAGAGTTCAGCGGAACTCATTCCGGATGTTTGTAGGTACTGGCTTTAGGCGTGCTCCCCAGAGGTGGCGGTGGAGCCGTTCCCATGCACATCGTGTGGCACTGGGATGGACGGTGCCCTTGACGTGCCACTGGTGCCAGGCTCTTAGGAGGAACGAGTGGCCTGGATCTCAGAAACTTGCTTGTTTCCTGTTGCTAAATTTATAGTGAAGCTTTTGCTCTTCCCCTTGGATCTGATGGGTGCATTCGTGGCATTCATCTGGGGCTTTGTGACCCTTTCCCTTACGATATGAGCTGGAGGAACGGGATTCTCGTTACATGTAGATAAACAAGGAGGCTTGAAGCCAGCCAGCTTTTGCAAAAAAAATAATAGAAAAAGAAAATCATCATTTCTGGCAGTGCTCTAGTAGTGAGGTGCTTTAGGAACAAGATGAGACCCCTGAAAGGTCCATCCACCTGTGGATGCTCAACAAACTGATCACAGCATGTCACTTAATTAAAACAGCGTCATCAAAAACATCCACCAAATGACTGAGGAATGCCGTGTTCCTCTGTGGATGACAGCGGCAGCTTTAGAGTTGGTGTATTTTAAATTCACTATAAAGTGAAAGAAACAGCTCCCTCCCGTGTTGCTGCGTCTCTCCCTGTGCCCCGTCCCCCTCCCCAGGCGGTGCGTGAAGAACGCGTGTGCACATGGGATGCAGCTCAAAGGAGAGATTGCACCCCCCGAGCCTTCTGCCGCCGCGTTGGTGTAGGGTAAGGTGGGGATGGTTTGAAGGGGTGGATTTTTGTGAGCATCTGTCAGACCGTGATGCTCTTCAGAAGAGCACGGGTTATCTGAATTGGTGATTTTTGTGCTCTGGCTGTACAGTTCCTCAAATTTGTGTCTCCACCTTCTCTCTGTGGAGCCAGAAAAGTACCTGCAGGAAAGTAGAGATTTTTGTTTAATTCATCGCCAAAAGCTAAGCTTCAGGAACTTGCTGCCTTGAAATATGGCAATTTGAGAACTGGCCTAGTGGATTTTTTTTCTTGTATAGTTATAATCAAAGTTTGTATCTCGTGACTTAGCATGGCAGTCTGTGAGCGTGAGTGGACATGCCCAGCACCGCCGTGTTGGCCAGAGGTTTGCTTTTGGTTTGC
>WKFP01015292.1:296202-307828 GCA_011057875.1 Pterocles orientalis | reverse complement strand
ATGTAAAGATCTTCCACTTTGAAGTTAGTCACTATTTCATAGTCAAAACCAGTCCTAAAAAGTCTGTTCCTTTCCCGATTTCTAAGTAATGATTATAAAAGTTCAGTGTATAAGCATAATTTTTTCTCATTGACAATCCTCTGCCTAAAAAAAGGTTTGACATTTTATAAAAATTACTGTAGTTTGGCATGAAATGGTCTTTTAAGTCTCCTGTGTAAAAAATATATTTGATAATTTAGAAAAAACAAATCTGTTGGGAAGTTCCATTTGCATTTATACTGAAATCTAACCATTTCTGGTGTTGGGTGCAATAGATTAGTCCTGTTGTCCTGTCTTTGTTTAGGCAATGTGAAAATATTGAAATTAAACCCATATTATAACATGTGTTGTAAACTTTGGGTGTGGTTTTTTAAGCATAAAAGCCACTCTGACACCTTGTGTTGTTGCAGTAGAGGCTTGTTTGACTTGCTGGGTTTGTGCAGAGATGTAGATAAGCGATAGAAGCCAGCGCTGGTGGGACGTGGAGGTGCCATCCCTGCTCAGCACTGCCAGCGCCGCTTCCCCCCGACAGCTTGCATCGCGTCTGCCGGGATTGATCTCTTCTCAGAGTCTTTATTCATTTTTACATCTCCTACACAAAAAATGGTTAAAGCAACCAAGTTTTAAGGTGAAACTGTATACTGAAAAAATGAGCAATATTTTATCTTTTGCTTTCTTGCAACTGAAGAAGCCCTCCAGTGATTTATCTGGTCAGGTTACCAGTGCAGCCTGTGACCTTTGTTGCAATGTTGGAACATATTGCAATTGCTTTTTCTGGCAAGTTTAATCTAAGGTGCAGTAATTAGTCTTACATTCCTCACCATCTGCCAACTTTGTGGAAGAGTCATCTGTTTATTTTTCTCCTGTCTTGATTGATTGCTGCTGTATGTACGTGTGCTCGAGGTGGTCAGGCTTTCCCAGCTAATTCTGGTGTAAACCCTCTCCACATCTTCAGGGAAGACTATGGTGAAAATACAAAGTACATTTAAATAGATAGAACCCTGCTTTTTTGGTGTATTGTTGGTGGTTTGGTTTTTTTTTTTCAAGATTGCTGCACGTTTTACAGCATCACGTAACTTACACATCTTGATCAAGGAGACTCCTTGTGTCTTCACTTGTCACTCAGGTGGGGTGAGCACTTGGGAAACGCCTCTGGGCAGTTTGTGCGAAACAGGGAGGGGGGAAGGAATGGTACTGCTGGTGTCCTAGAGCAGAGCCCACCAGCACGTCACTGGATGTGGTCTGTCTTTGGTCCACTGAATATTGTGTATTCAAAGTTCAAAACAGGAAGAAAACCCTCCAATGTGGCCAGCCGAGCGCAAGGTCCGGACCAGCTGAAGGGTCACTAAAGCAGACCTGACCCCGTCCCTCAGCTGCAGGAGTGTTGCTCTGTCCATCCTCCCTCGCTGTGGCTCTGCGCTCTGTTTCTGCAGCCTGAGAAAGATACGCTTAAAAGAAAAAGAAAAAAAAGAAGGGGGACAAAAATTTATCATTTCTGCTCATCACCAGGAGCAGACAGGCAGTCCTCGGCGTGTTTTGAGGAAGAGTGCCGTTCCGTAGCCTTGGACCCTTCTTCCTCTCTTCGGGGTACGCAGCAGGGTGGCTGTTCGTGCTGTGTTCTCAAACGCAGTAGGAAGTGGAATAAAACTTTATAAAAAGCTCCTTAGGGAAGAGACTAATATGCTTGTACCAAAAGTAGCACAGCACCGTCCTGCTGCTAGGCTACTCAGGAACCCAGCAAATGCACAGCTTCAGATTTTTTAAAAATTTGAATTCTGCATGTTTTGTTGGAAACCTCTGCAGACTGAAGTTCGTCAGAAGTACTGGAAAATGACTCGTAATGCTTCTTTGTAAACTCGAAACCCAGATAAACCACAGACCACAATATTTTTTCCATTCTTCTGAGGAATTCAATTTGCATATGTAGTGTGTCAATGCCGTTTGCATAACTTCTGAGGATGCAGTCCTTTTGTGAGAAGTCAAAATAATCTCCACAGAAAAGGAAACACAGTTACTACTCTGTAGTTTGAAATGTTTGTAGAAATTAAACCCATAACACCTCTTTGATGTCAAAGAACATATTGATAAAGGAACATTTTTTGGGCTTGTTTTTAAGTTCCACTAAATTAAAGTATGGGATTTTAATTGCTATGATAGGTAAATACAAGTCACTTAATTTATGTATGATCCTTGATTATACACTGCGTGTGTTTCTGAGAATGTGGTAGCATATGGAGGACTAAAATCCACTCAAATGTCACATGCTAAAATTTTTAAACTTCTGCTATTGATCTGCCAATACCCTACATTATTAATGTGAAAAATACGGGAGATCTAATGCTGCTAAATTGAAGAGTTTGTCCAAGAAATAACAAACAGGAAAAAGTATTTTAAATAAACTTTAATGGATGTTTTTAATGACCCCTTAGAATGTAGCAGCCCGTGAGGAAGTGTCCTACTCGGGGGCTTTTGCTGACAGCAGCCCTGGCACAGCCGGGAGATGTTTTGTCCTTGGATTCATTGGTCTCCGGTCCTGTACAAGTGGAGCCTGTGTCTTGGGTGACATCTGACTTACAAGTGACTTACCTATCAAGTACGGGGTAGTTTTCTGTCATTTCACTGTTAATTGCTATTTTCCCCTGTCCAGGGAAATCCAGAACAAGATGAAGAGTTCAGTGGAACTCATTCCGGATGTTTGTAGGTACTGGCTTTAGGCGTGCTCCCCAGAGGAGGTGGCGGTGGAGCCGTTCCCATGCACATCGTGTGGCACTGGGATGGACGGTGCCCTTGACGTGCCACTGGTGCCAGGATCTCAGAAACTTGCTTGTTTCCTGTTGCTAAATTTATAGTGAAGCTTTTGCTCTTTCCCTTGGATCTGATGGGTGCATTCGTGGCATTCATCTGGGGCTTTGTGACACTTTCCCTTACGATATGAGCTGGAGGAACGGGATTCTCATTACATGTAGATAAACAAGGAGGCTTGAAGCCAGCCAGCTTTTGCAAAAAAAATAATAGAAAAAGAAAATCATAATTTCTGGCAGTGCTCTAGTAGTGAGGTGCTTTAGGAACAAGACGAGACCCCTGAAAGGTCCATCCACCTGTGAATGCTCAACAAACTGATCAACACGTCACTTAATTAAAACAGCGTCATCAAAAACATCCACCAAATGACTGAGGAATGCCGTGTTCCTCTGTGGATCGCAGCGGCAGCTTTAGAGTTGGTGTATTTTAAATTCACTATAAAGTGAAAGAAACAGCTCCCTCCCGTGTTGCTGCGTCTCTCCCTGTGCCCCGTCCCCCTCCCCAGGCGGTGCGTGAAGAACGCGTGTGCACGTGGGATGCAGCTCAAAGAAGAGATTGCACCCCCCGAGCCTTCTGCCTCCGCGTTGGTGTAGGGTAAGGTGGGGATGGTTTGAAGGGGTGGATTTTTGTCAGCATCTGTCAGACGGTGATGCTTTCAGAAGAGCACGGGTTATCTGAATTGGTGATTTTTGTGCTCTGGCTGTACAGTTCCTCAAATTTGTGTTTCCACCTTCTCTCTGTGGAGCCAGAAAAGTACCTGCAGGAAAGTAGAGATTTTTGTTTAATTCATCGCCAAAAGCTAAGCTTCAGGAACTTGCTGCCTTGAAATATGGCAATTTGAGAACTGGCCCAGTGGATTTTTTTTCTTGTATAGTTATAATCAAAGTTTGTATCTCGTGACTTAGCATGGCAGTCTGTGAGCGTGAGTGGACATGCCCAGCACCGCCGTGTTGGCCAGAGGTTTGCTTTTGGTTTGCGAGAGCTTTTATGGCGAGAGGACTCGCTCCCCTCCGCCCCTCAGGAAGGCGAGGATGGCAGCACAGGGGATCCTTGGGCACCTTTGCAGCATCTTCTCTCTTCCCTTCCAGTGCAGTTGCTGCGATTGCTGTCCCGATAAAGAGGAGATGGGTATCTGTGTGTGTTCTGCAGACGGGCTGCGTGCAACAGTAAAACATTATTAAACCCTTTGGATGAGTGTATTTAAACTCTGTTTATTCCAAGTTTGATTCCGAGCTTTACTCTGGGTCCCTTCCCTGCTGCTGGTCACAGCTGGTTTTGTTTGCTTGAAAGGTGTGCACGTGCTTGAGAAGGCAGATAAATGTCCCTGAGAACAGGCGCCACTGTGATGGGATGAAATGACGATGACAAAGGATAGCCGTCCTCCTGGGTGTCAGGTTTAGGAAAACAAGCCACAAGCACAGTAATTTTGCTAAAAATCACCTAAATACCATGCAGAGGGGGTTGAGAGAAGATAGCTTGCCTGTCAGGAGGGTCTTTGCTGGGGGAGTTGTCCCGTCAGATCCGGCTCTCGGGTGGCACCAGTGTCACCTGGACTTGCCCTGGGGGTGCGGGTACGGAGCGACAAGGCAGGAGGCTGTCGGTGTGTTCTGGTAACAGCTGGCACGTCTCATGCTGTGGTCGGTTTGTTGAGCTGGAGAGATGTTCTGTAACGGCGAGCGGGATCATTGCCGGTGTCACACCAGCGGGTCGGGAAGGATGTCCTGCGGCGGCTGTGCCAGCCCGGCTTCGCTCCGGTGCTACGTGACCGGTACGTGCAGCAGAATCCTGCAGGGGGTAGGAAACTCATCTGCCTCCCACGGTGGCACCGTCCCTGGCGTCTGCCCGAGCCCCGCAGAAGGACGCGGGCAGTTCGGTGAGGTGCTGTCCTGCGCTTTGCGGTCCTGCCGCCACCCTCCCAGCAGCAGAATCTGTGCGCGTTAGAAATGGAAGCGGGCGTCACGGGGGAGGGATGTTGCAAAATCCCAGGGTTTGCAGGGTTTGCTCTAGTTTCTAATGTTCAAAACAGAAAATAGCGTTTGCAGTTGAAAACGATCAACAGAAATCAAAATATGTCTTGTAAGCAAGTATGTCATACCGTGCGCTTGATAATCGGAATTGTAGCAAACAGGGGAAAACCCTTCCTACAAGGAGGCAGAATTCAGTGAAGTCCTCCTGCTGGGTATTGTGCCCCATCCCTTAACCGTGAGCAGTTACTGGTAGCTCAGGTCCTAAATATTTTAGTTTAGACTCTTGTCATGGTATCAGTAAAAATTCTCGTACCCCAGAACAAGGAGGGAAAGTGGCTGTTGGGAGAGAGGCAAACAGATGGTGAGAAGAGTGGTCTGGAGCATTGTGTGAGATGGGAAGAGTTTGGTGCTTAACCAGAACGGGGATGGTTGGGCGAACTAGATGTTATGCAAATAATAGTGTTCACAGAATATGCAAACCGGATTATTGTCCCACTTGTGTGAAGTGCCCAGTACCCACGCTCGCAGCCATAACAACAGTTTGCCGGAAAAAAATACGGGGGAGCGAGGAGCTTTGAGAGCATCCAGGGAGCTGTTTGCACGGGAGGGCTGTAGGGGCACACAGAAAGGGCTCTGCTTGATTTATTTGTTTACTGAGGGGTTTTTCCTTTTTCTTTTCTTTTCACACACCCCTTCCTTCCCCATCCCTTGTACTTTCTTCCGCTCCATTGGGCCCAGCGTTTGGGGCAGGAGGAGTTCAGGAGCTGGAGCTATTTAAGTATTTACTAATTTTAGTAACAATGTTCTTTGTAGCATTCATGGCAAATGGTCATTTTAGATGAAAGAGTTGAGGCAGAGCGTTTGTTTTTCCCTAATGCAGTTTCCATATTGTTTGATGTGTCTGGGAGTATTTAGAGCCTTTATTTGTAGTAATATAGAAGTTAGAAGCTCACCTAAAAGCTGAAGGTCATCTTGGTATTGCTCTGTGGAAACTTTCTGTATTACCCTTTTCAAAGAGAGAAGAAGAAGAAAAAAAAAAAAGAAAACCCAGCCACTCAGAAGTTTGTTCGTTAATTATTTTAGTGGACTTAATCCTGTTTAACTCGACAGGGTGATTAACTGAAACGCTCCGTTACAGACCAGAAACCTCCGTGAGCTCGTGGGCTCGGGTGCCTTTTCCTCCGGTGGGTGGTTCGGGTTTTTGTCGGAGTGCACAGCCCGCAGACAGGGCAGCACTGCTGGAGGCTGAACCTTGCAGCAGAGGATTCGGGTGAGTGATCCCCGCTCTGGCAGGACGGCTTGGGCACAGCTGGGCTGCCCGGGGGACGTACCGGTGCCAGGCGGCCGGCAGCCAGCCCGCCCTGACATCATGGAAACTTGTGGCATCCTGCCACCAGCAGAAAACGGTCCCTGGTGCTCGCCACCTCCCTCTGCTCGCTCCCGACAGCAACACACCGTGACTTGGCACACCGTGACTTGGCACACCGTGACTTGGCACACCGTGACTTGGCACAGCGTGTCCCGCACCCGCGGTGAGGAGGATGCATGGGCGAGAGGGGAGGTGGCAAAGGGCGGTGTGCTCCTGGAGCCTGTGCCCTGCCCGCTGCCCGATGCTGTAGGTGCCCTGTCCTTGGGGAACAGAGAGCGGTGTGCTCCCAGAGCCCGTGCCCTGCCTGCCCGCTGCCCGATGCTGTAGGTGCCCCATCCTTGGGGAACAGAGAGCGGTGTGCTCCCGGAGCCCGTGCCCTGCCTGCCCGCTGCCCGATGCTGTAGGTGCCCCATCCTTGGGGAACAGAGAGCGGTGTGCTCCCGGAGCCCGTGCCCTGCCTGCCCGCTGCCCGATGCTGTAGGTGCCCCGTCCTTGGGGAACAGAGGCACGGTGAGTGGCTGTTCAGGGAAGATGACTTAGGGTTTTCACATCGTGCAGTGTGGACTTTAAATCCCTCAGCCTTATCAGTCTCTGTATTGGTTCCTTTTTCTGTGGTGTGCATGAATATGTCAACGTAACCTGTACTTGGAAACACACTTTAACGGATAAAAAACCCACTATAGCTATCATCAGGGACTCTTAAATCACTTAACAAGAGCTAGAAGTTGTATTTGTCAGCCAATATCAAATATAGAAATAAAGGAGCAGGCTTATCTGGACTGCTACTGCTTGGCTATGCACTTCTGAAAAATCTTTTTTTTTTTTTCCTTCTTCAGACTTACAGAAATGATTTTAGGACCATAAATACTAAATTGACTTCTGTGTATTTCACTGTTCACAAGGAAACTAAGCTCATGTTTTTGTATTCTGACTATATTATGAATTAAAAAAAACAATCCCAGATATTGGAGATCAAGGCTCAAGTTCCTCTTCTGCCTTGCTTGGATCAGGGTCTAAAGTGGTGCCCTCGCTCGTGTGCGTGCGGTACCCTCTCCGAGAGCCTCGTCTTGCTGTTGGCAGAGCCGGCGGGCTGTGCGGCGCGGGGCTGCATCCTCTCCCAGCTCCGCTCGCAGCTCCCGCAGACCCCAGCCCGCTCTGCCCGGCGGCTCGCTGGGCTCCCCGTCCCCTCACCAGGGCCACAGGGGCACACTCGCCTGCCCTGCCTGCTCGCCTGTCCCCTTCCCAGACACACGCCTACAGGAGCAGAAAGGGTTAGCTTTGTGTTTTTCACCAGTTTTGTATCTGTTCTGAACTATGGTGGAGCGCCCTGCTCAGTTACCCGTACCCCAGAAGAGACCCCCTGGTCATGGTCCAGAAAAGGAGAATAACGCCCAGCTTTGTACGATCGCGATCCACGATCGCGGTGCGGCTGTGGATGCAGTTCAGTGTTTGTGACCTTGGGTGTGATCTGGAACCTCTTGCAGCGGTGAGTTTTCGACTCTGAAGTATTCATTGCTCATTATTATGTGCCGTTTGTTCTCTCATAACGGTAGAAAACTAGTAAAGGCAGTGAAGCGGAGCCCGTTTGCTTGGTTGGAGGGTGTTTATTATAGGAGGGTGTCGCTGATATTCAGCTGTGGTTTTGTGGTTTAACCTGCGAGGAATGCCACGAAGGCCTCTCACTGCTGTTCCACCAGAGCTGTTTCCCCATTAAAAAAAGGTATATAATTTTTTTTTATACCTGCTGTGATTTCAAGCTCTCAAGGATTCGAATGTGAGCAAAAACCCCTGTCCTGCGTCCCAGTTCGGAGTCTGGAACCGTTTCTGTTGCTGCTGTAGCGCAGTGTTTTCCCAAGGTGCGGCTCCACCTTCACGGCTCCCTGGTACTCATCGTCCATCAGAGTGAGATGGCTTACACCTAGATCCTGTTTCAGACCGTGTATTTCACTTTTGTCTTACCAGTTTATTGTTTTTATGAGCTGTGTCAGAAGGGATCTTAACAAAGCGAGCGGTTGCAGCGTTTACGGGGAAGGCTGCAGCGTGCCGGCGCGTTCTTGCTGCGCTTGCAATGAGCGGTTACGGGATGTGTCGCCCTGAACAGTGAGAGCTGGATTTGTTTGCTTTACGAGATTAAGAGTTACAACTGTTTTCTAATTATGGTAATTTCCCAGAGCTATCCAAGGAGATAAGATCAGGGCTTGGAAGCCAAAGCAGATTTGGAGCCATAAAGTCCATGGGGAGCTGGGGCTGCGTGTTCAGGGACCGTTCAGCTCTGCTGGGAAGCTTGACTTCACTGTTTGGTTAATACTCATCTCCAGGACAGTGGAGAAGTGAACCGACCAGTTAAACTTCAGAGAGATGCTGGATGATCGGTTCCTTGCTAACAGACCCTGATTGGAGGCTGCTGGCGGGGGTCCCCGAAGGCAGTGCCCCCCTCGCGCTTTGGGGTGCGGCGCC
This sequence comes from Pterocles orientalis, assembly GCA_011057875.1. Lineage (NCBI taxonomy): Eukaryota > Metazoa > Chordata > Aves > Pterocliformes > Pteroclidae > Pterocles > Pterocles orientalis. Next base: position 299,194 of record WKFP01015292.1, on the reverse strand, counting down.
TTTGCTGTGCACAGGAGGGGCTGGTGTTCCGCAGGACGGGGCGGTTGTTACGGGGAGCGCGAGTTACACACATCCCTCTGCGGGGAGATGAGCACAGGGAACATCAGCCTCTGCAGACAGCGAGGGCTCGGCGCGGTGGGGCTGGCGCAACACCACCACGGTCCTGGTGTGCGCAGCGTCAGGCTCGTGACACGGCCGCGAGGCGCAGCTCAGTTCCCAGCCCGGGGATGGAGCTGTCTGGTGCGGCAACACTTTATCCTTGGGAAGAAAGGAGCGTCTGTACGGGGACAAAAAACACCTTCTGTATGTTCAAAACCACGTTAGATACGTGTCCTGTTCAGTGCCATGTTTGGTGTTGGACGAGACACCCAAAAGAAACTTTCTCAGCAAAGCTTTTGTCTTAATCGTTTGTAAATCTATAAAATCAGCTCGCATTGATGCAAGCTTTCATAGTTATGTCGAGTATGTACTGAAGGACAAGCATGCACGTGTCCCAGTTGTACAATTTATTGGTTCCAGGTATTTTTTTGCCAACTGTTCTGTATTCTGCATTATTTTTTCCGGTTGAACTTTCCATTGGTCTGGCTCGTTCTCAGTCCTTCTGGATGTGGCCTGTTTGTACAGGAGGACTGCTGCGTATCGTAGTTAGGCAGAAACCAGCTGGAGCACACAAAGGTCCATAAACATCCATGTGCGGGGGGATTTACTTTTTCCCTTTATATAGTAACACTTGTCCGTAGCTTCCCTCGAAACGCGTCGCTGAGCAGGTTGGTGTTAAGATTTGTTTTGATGAGGGTGAAGCTGAGGTGCAGAAGAGGAAGTGACTTGTCTGAAATCCCTCAGAAACCGGTGGCCGTTATCTCCTGTCTGCGAGTCTAACCTAGCGTAGATGAGAAATGCTGCGATGTGCTGAGTTTACTGCAGGATCTGTTCCCGTCAGCTCTTGGGTTTGCGATCTGCTGCCGGGCTCCCCGTGCCCCGGCGGGCGCTGGGCTCCCTGGCTGATGGGCTGCCCCTTCCCTGGGCGCTGGACCGGGGCTCCGTCCCGCCGGCACGCTGCGCAGATGCCTGCTGCAGGCGCTGATGGAGGGTGGTACCCAAGGGGCATCCCCGAGAGGTGGTGTGTTGCCAGCCGTGGGTGAGAGCTCGCTGGTGACTTCCCCTCTCGCGCCCGACGGGCCGTGGGGCACGCGCTTGGAGCCGTCCTTGGAGCAGAGATGGGTGCGGGCGCCTGCCGGTGCTCGGCCCTGCTGTCGTAAGGGGTGGCAGGTGAAGCGGGGAGGGATTGCTCTTTGCCTTTGCTCCGTGGAAGGCTGCTCGTTTCAGAGTTTGCTGCTCTTCCGTTCACTGCCTTTGAGCCTGATTTTTCTAACGAGATGATGTGCGTGGTCAGGAGTGAGGAATTTTGCGCCCTGTCGTCAGATCTGGTGACAGTTTCTCTCTACCATGGTTTGAAAGAAACCTTTTAACGACCTTTTTACAGTGGAGTTAGTCGCTATGGATTTCCATAATGAAAAGCACGGCTGCAAAGGTTTATTGCATGTCTCCTCTGAGTTGCAGAGTACTAGCAGAAAAAAAGTACAAAAGGAGAGTTATCTCTATTCTTTTTTCATTTATTCCTCGTTGCAGAGTGTTGAGGTTAGCCATCCTTACAGTAATCGTGCCTGTCTCCTGCATGTCCATCTGCCGCCCGTCCCCCGTGCAAGGATGGGGAGGATGCTGTGGTCCCCGCGCGGCAGGGAGCCCAAACCCACCGGTGCCAGAGCCCGCAGAGAGGGCAGTTAATTTATTATTCTGGTCGAAGCGGCTCGTGAAAACCAGGCCATTCCTCCTCTGAATGGCTGCGCGGACAACGTGGCCTTTGTGCTGGCTGGGACCGCCGAGTGCCACCGAGTCAAAAATAACGGTGAATCGCATCGCGGATTTCCAACGTGTTATTTACCCTGGGTGTTTGCACCAGCGCAGAGCTGACTGCTTCAGACCGTTAACCCTTTCAAAAACTGAAATAGTTCTGCGGCTTGTGTCTGTTAATTGTCAGGAGGACATAAAATACAAGTTGTAGAGACTCAGTGTCAGCACAGAGGTCGGTAGATGCGGTGTTCGCAATGCTGAATGTGGGTGACAGAGAAAATCTATTAGGATTAAATGACATTGAGTGTGTGTTCAGTGCAGCACAAATTTATAAATAGTGTGTGTTTCATTTGGTGCATGACCAAAAAAGCATGTGTTCTGGGTTTTTTAGGATGATAATTGCATCCTAGTGCCGCCCATTTGGTACTTAAGGTATTTCTGTTATACAAGACTTGAAATAACGGGGTGGGTTTGTGTGCCTCCTGTGTCACCTACCTGTGCAGGTGTACCGTAGTGCCTGTGCTACTCAAATACTTCTGTAAAGAACATACTCCATAAATAACAACACGAAATGTGACAGCTGATGAGCATTCTGTCACGGGCTAGTTTGAGATAGTTTGTACAAGGGGAAAACCCCACTTCAGTTAATTCCAGTGTTTGAACGCTTCCAGCTCCCAGACAAGGAGATGTTTTGTTCGGCTTTAATGGTGTTAGGTCCGTGCTGAGGTGAGCTGGAAGAGGTTACGTATTTGCTTTAAATGACTAGGAACTAATTTATAGTTTAAAAAAGAAAAAAAAAAAGGCAATTTTTTTTTTAAAATAATTGTTGTGTGTTATGAGTCTTTCACGTGCATAACAACTGATGCTCTCCCTATTGCTCGTTGCTGTTCTGCCAGTTACCTCTGGGTGCCAGCCGGTAGCCCTGGCAGAAATATCTCCCCTGGGTTTGCGTGTTGTGTGGCAGTGGCTGGGGACAGAGCTCTGTTAACGTTTGTCCATCTGTTTGTTTCAGGTTGTTCATGCACACAAGCCCCACTTCATGGCTTTACACTGTCAGGAATTCGGAGGAAAAAACTACGAAGCTTCCATGTCTCATGTGGACAAGTTTGTTAAGTAAGGAACTGGGGACCGGGGGTTCCGG
>WKFP01015292.1:279993-296182 GCA_011057875.1 Pterocles orientalis | reverse complement strand
CATTTTGTGATCATGTGTGCCAAACCCGGGATAAACCAGACTGGTGCGAGGTTTGGGAGGCGTGGGGCGAGGGGGGTGTCCTGGCGAGGGAGGAAGCTCTGGGCGGGTTGGTTGGTGGTGTGGTGCCGGAGGAGGTGGGATGGAGCTGTGCGGGAATTTGTTCCACGCCAGGCGGATGAAGCGGCACACAGGGAATGCAGACCCAGCCCGCGGGATGAGCAGCGGCATGCGGCCTCGGGGGGTGTGCGGTGCCAGCGGAGGGTCACCCCGTGGTCCCCAAGGGAAGGGTGAGAGGGAGATGCCGGCAGCCCCTCCTGACCTAAGGCGTGGATTGGGGCGAGCGTGACGAGCTCCTGCAGCAGAGGTTTCGCAGGGCAGCACACACGCGTGGATGAAGTGGTTCATTTCCCCCTGCAGAGATGCAGGGTTTATAAAATCTACAAGTGTTCTGAAGATGGATCTCTTGGCAGAAGGCTGGTGCACTAGAGCCAGTGCTCACCCGCTCTGGAAGGTGACAGTGAAGAGCTGCAGGAGCTGTGGACGAGGTTTGTGGGCGACAACCTCTGCGGGCGTAGCGGTGGCTTCCCAGAAGTTTCAGATGAACAAGCAGGCAGCTCCGGTGGTGCTTCGGTTATGGCTGGAAATAGCAATAGCGAGCTAGTCTGGACAAACCGACTCGTGTGCCAGCCAGACGTTCTCAGGTGTCCAAATAGGCTGACGGGTTTTAAAATTCACCCCCCTGTCAATCTCTGTTTAAAACCTTCGTGCTTCTGTCGTATAAAATGTGATCTAGAGGGTAAATCCTGGTTTCTGTTAGAAAATGTAGTATTAGTGAAGAAAGAAGATATAAAAAGACTGAAACAGGTAAAACCTGAGAAGGTGAGAAATTCAGTACAATTGTTTTGTTTCTCTGTGAGTATGCCTCGCAGACCTCACTCCTCATCAAGCAGCTCTTTGCCCCGGCGTTTACACTGTTTCACTGAACCTGGTTTATTTCCTGTAAGGGGTAAATTATAAATTCTGGTGTTTGTGTGAATTGTTACTCGGAAACAGTTGGGTTTGGTGAACTTTAGGCTATGGGTACTTCCCAAATCGCCCAAGTTAATTGTGAGTAAGATGCTTCTGTTCCAGAACAAGAGCATGTGTAGTGAAGCTGAATCGCAGCCAGAAGTAAGTTGTTGTTTTCATCAAATCTGTAATTATTTTTATATGAAAACATGTCAGTATAATCAGTGACATTTTTTTATTGTAAATACATCAAAGCTAGTTTTGCTTGGTGCCCTGTATTTATTGATCTCTGGAATATTCAATTAAGCTTTCATACTGCTTAGCAAATGCTTTTTTCTTTTTTTTTAATTGTTAAGGCAGAAGAAACCCCTGCGTAGGTCGGAACATGCCTGCTGTGTTGAACGCGTGGTTTCAGTAGGTTGAGAGAGAATCTCTATTGCAGGAGGTCAGAGCCTGAGGACTGCTGGCAAACCGGAGCTGTGAGAGCTTTGTCACCAGCCCGTGCCCCGGGTTTCAGGGAGCGTGGTAGGAGTTGTGTGGCCGCTGCAGCGCCTGGCTGATCTGCAGGAGCATCTGCACAGTCAGGTAGCGGGTTTGCTTCTCAGTATAGATTTATTTTAAAAAAATAAACAATCCTCAGTTGCCTGTCTGCTTGCACAGCCCAACAGATAACCTTGCCGTGAAAAAAAAGCTGTTGGGCTGTACGTCTGATATGCTGGAGGGTCAGCTTGCCCTTCCTCGTCAGGATGTACTGCGTTGGAATTGGTTCATTACAGAACGGATTTTTTTTTTCCAAAACTAAAAAAAAAATGCCAAAAAAAAAGATACTGCTGCACTGGTCGGGTGGGGGCAATAAAGTGTGGATAAGCACTATAAAAAAAGGAAAAAAGCTAAGCTAGATGGAGCGTTGGGTGGCTGCAGTGGGGTCTAGGAGGACCTTTGCTCAGGTCAGTGTCTGTAAGAACACTGACCTGGGCTAGCATCCCTGGGAGGGCTCCACGGGCGAGCTGTGGTCCTAAAAACCCAGGCGGACAACGTTGCATTCAGGTGTGTTATTTTACCTTGAAATTACTTCTGCTCATTACGGAGAGAATAGTAAAGTTAATTTTTGTTAGATTAATGATATTTGAGTAATATTTTTGGTTGAGCTGAGTTCGAATAATTGGCCATTAATTGAAAAAGGAAATTGAATTGAATTTATCTTGTACATAAATCCTGTCATGGTTATTAATGGGTCTTAGAAAATATCGTCCTGTTCCCAGAAATGGATGGTGTATGCTGATTCTTCTGAGCTTATTAGCTGTGGCAGCGCGGAGTTTTGTTAAATAAAAAAGGTGATTTAGGAAGAGAGGCGTAATTGCATCGACTGCTGGGGGAGTCCACACGCCTGACGAGTCCCCAGCCCCTTCCTCCTCTGTTTTAAGGCATTTTCGGGTTTTGCGGAGAGGCAGGCTTTCCCCAGGAGGTGGAGCTGGAGCACCAGTCTGTGCTGGTGCAGGGCACTGGGGCTGGAGGTGGCTGTGCTGCTGTCCCCTCGCTGGGTCACCCTCCGGGCACGTCCCAGGCCAGGGCAGCTTGGGGTGCCGGGTGGGCTGCGGGAGGGGTCCTGCTGCAGCTGGGTGCTGGTAACGGTCTGAGATTTGTTGTATATTGGTGTGGTCCGGGGCCGAGCGGGCTTTGGAGCAGGCTTTCGTGCCAGGCATGCCCCTTACCTGTTCAGCTTTTATTCTGCTGGTTACATGAGCCTCTTCCCACCTCCTTTTTTCCCTTCTTTCCATGGGATTCCGTTTTGTACTTGAGTATTTTTTTTTCCAAAAAAAATTTTACTTTTTACAAACTGATACCTTTGAAAAATATGCCAAGCGAGAGAAGTAGGAGCCCTCAGCTGTGGCACCCCGACAGACGAGATCTCCCCGGTACCGCCTGCGTGTTGGTTTGGCGTGACCACAGCCTCGCGGCGCTGAGCTCCTCGCTGCGCTGGGGACGGCCGGTGGCACTCGCCAGCCCCCCGCTGATGTGCTGCTGTCGGTCAGGGGACCAGGACAGTTCCTGCGGCACTCAGCTCCCGCGGCCTCGTCCTGGGGGTTCCCGGGACTCCTGCCGGGGCTCATTTCGGGCTCCCTGCAGCGGTGCTCGCGCATAGCGCTGTTCACCCCACGGCACTGGGTCCCGCAGTGGGGTGGGCAGGCGGCGGAAGGACAGTTCCTCAGCAGCACAAACGAAAACCTGCAAGGATTTGTCAGCACCAGCCTCCGCACATCATTCCCAATCAAATATTTTCCTCGGCCTTTTTTTTTTTTAAAAAAAAGAAATGAGCTAGTCTAAACACATTTAAATAAGTAACAAATTTTTAGATGGATCTTATTATGGAAGTTCTTTGGGATTTTTTCTGCGTGCTGGAGCGCATAGGAACACGTATAGTGCTGGTGGGCGGCGAGGTGATGCCCGGGGGCTGGTCCGTGAGATGCGGGGCAGACGTCTGCACGGCGAGCCTCCGGGATGCTGCGGGGTGGAGTGCTCGGGCGTGCGTTGGTGCTTGCTGCTTGGATGTGTTTGGTTTTTACTTTCTGCCAGTTACACTTCCTAGGTGGGGATAAAAGGAATAAAACCATTTAAAAACACATTAGTCAGTCTTCCCTCTAAACGCCCCTAAAATGCCCGAAGCAAACCTGTGGCTGGGCGCGGAAGTGCCTTCTGGGGGCTTGTACGTGGTAGAAAAAGTGAAATGGAAAAATGAGGATTTGAAGTGTGTGTGCAGAACACAAGTGATGCGAAGCGCGGTGGAGCCTGGCGGTGGCAGTGTCCCGCAGTGGTTAGAGCTGTGGCCGGCTTGGTGGCCGTGCCCGGCCAGCCCTGGTGGCTTCTGCGGGCTTCCAGCAGCCTCCGTCCTCACCCTCCCCATCCTACAACAGAACCTCTTCCCCCTGCAGCCTCCTGGCTTGTGATGAAATACACGGTTGGGAGTTTTCCGAAACCGGTGTCACCAAGTTTGACCTCTTCATTAGCTTCTGTCCTTTTTTAATTGAAAAAAATGAGTTTGTGAGGTGGGCTGGTGAATGTAGAAGTTAATCCTCCTGCTTCTGACAAAGCCGGGGAAAAAATGCTGGTGTGAGTATTGTCATTTTGTGACACGGACACGTGTTTGCAGCCACCGAAATGAAATCTCCGGCTTCGTTTCTTAGGGAGCCAAGGGGTCTGTCAGGTAATCGCATCCGGGGTCTCCTGGATGGGAAAAGGGATCTGAGCAGCGCTGCCACAGCAGCACCTTCCTCCGGCTTTAGGAACAAATCTGTAAGACATCCATAGAGTCCTTGCCGTGGGGGATTTCGTAGCTTGCCTTCTACCTGCTTTTTCACACTTTGGTATAATTGGAAGAGGAGGAATAATTACAAACAGAAATTTCACAGATCAGAAGCCCAGTAATGCAGTCCTGGGTCAATTTCTGTTGTTTACAGAGCGCTAGTGCGGAGGAAGTTGGTGATACAGCCGCTTCCTTACAGGTAGAGTCATTATGCTGTTTGTATTAGCTGTGGCTTTGCAATTGATACGGAATTGTGTTTTCTGTGGGGTGTGGATTTCATATGCAGAATTTCACACTGCAGTTATGCAGCAGGCTACGTAATTAGGAACAATGAGGGGTTATTTGTAAAGAATAATTATAACCCATAGATCTAAAACCAGCTGAAATATTAGAAATTAAACTGTAGACTACAGTGTCTGAACACAAGGGGAGATTACTGTTTCTAGGCTTTTAAAAATCCAAAGAAAAAAGGACTTTTCTAGTTGCTGCTGGGAAAGTGAGGCTAAAGCAGACTCTTTTAAACTGTAGGTCTCGTATAAGGTGGGATGCCGTGGCTGCTGGTTCCGGGGGCAGGTATCTTCGAGGCGTGTGACTCGTCCGAGCCTCGCAGCGCGGGCGCCCGTGTTTCCGTTCAGAATTTCCCCAGAGCTGAGGGGGTTTGGCGGGGAGGGCTGGGTGCGGAGGCACGAGCAGCACGTCCAGCCAGTGCCGGGGAGGAGGGATGGCACAGGTGACGTTAGCCCCGAGCCTTGACCGGACCTGTCCCCGCTCTTGGGGCGTTTTCGTGGCTGACAGCACCTAGGGTTCAGTTTCCCTTCCCGCGATGGGTCCGGGCTCGGCGGGCGCCTGGCTGTCCCGGCGGCGGTGCGGTGACCGGCGGCACTCGGTGTGTCTGCCTTGGCACTCGGTGTTTTCCGAGGTGCTGAGGAGGAGAGCGAGCCGTGGAGGAGAACCGCTCTAGTTCCAGCGTAGGCGCGTGTTGCACTTACGTTTGCTTGTTCCCTATTGTGTATTTAATTATTGCGTGTTATTAAAGTAATTTGTCCAGAGATTTTTGGAAAGATTTATTGCTTGGCTCAAGGTGTACCTCTGAACAGTAAATCTTTTCAATCATATTCCGTTTATTCGACAACTCTGCTTTTGACAGCTCGGTGATACAGCAGAGATATTCCGAGGCTTTAACAGAGTCCTTCGCAGCTCGGTGTTTGCTGCCTGCTTTTTGCATTACAGTTCTCAAGTTTTATTTTCCTTTCTTTCATAGTGCATAATACCTAGAATTTGTTCTTCTTAATGCAGTCTTGAAGAGTGAGTATAATTTAGTTTGATACGTGAATTTGTTGCATGCAAATAGTAAAGAATTCTGAGGGAAAACACAGCTAAGAGAGATTTTCACTTGTGAATGCAGTACCAGTCCCATTTTCAGACCTTTTTATTTTAGTGAAGTTTCTTTGAAGTCCAAGAACACAGAAAATCTTCTCAGGGTGCAAAGAGGAAAACCTTCTTGGCAGAGCTGGGAGCAGGCTCTGCGGAGTGAAGGCTGTCCTGGTACAGGCACTGGGCTCGCAGCTTCCATCGCGGCATCCGTCCCCTCCCCGAGCACGGGAACCTGATTCACATCTCTGCACCCAGGCTGCAGCCTGTCTGTCTGTCCGTCCCTGGGACCCCATGCCCAGGCTGCAGCCTGTCCGTCTGTCTGTCCCCGGGACCCCGTGCCCAGGCTGCAGCCTGTCTGTCTGTCCGTCCCTGGGACCCCGTGCCCAGGCTGCAGCCTGTCTGTCTGTCTGTCTGTCCCCGGGACCCCGTGCCCAGGCTGCAGCCTGTCCGTCTGTCCCCGGGACCCCGTGCCCAGGCTGCAGCCTGTCTGTCTGTCTGTCCCCGGGACCCCGTGCCCAGGCTGCAGCCTGTCTGTCTGTCTGTCCCCGGGACCCCGTGCCCAGGCTGCAGCCTGTCTGTCTGTCCGTCCCCGGGACCCCGTGCCCAGGTTGCAGCCTGTCCGTCTGTCCCCGGGACCCTGTGCCCAGGCTGCAGCGTGTCTGTCCAGGCAGTGGCCCAGGTTGCCCAGAGAAGCTGTGGTTGCCCCATCCCTGGAGGGGTTCAAGGCCAGGCTGGATGAGGCGTTGGGCAACCTGGGATGGTGGGAGGTGTCCCTGCCCATGGCAGGGGGTGGCACTGGGTGGGCTTTAAGGTCCCTTCCAACCCAAACCATCCTGTGGTCCGTGACCCCCATGCCATGTGCTGGGTGCAGTGGCACTGTGCAGACCGGAGATGTGACCGTCACCTCATTGTGCATGGTGGCAGCCGGTGGGTCGGGCTCACTGGGGGGACAGGCGCCGTGTCTCCCTGTTCACTGGTGGTGAGCACCGTCCTGGCCAGACTGGGGTGGGGAGGGAGGTTCCAAAAGCCGAAAGGAGAGCAGAGTACTGGTGGGTATCCATCGCCAGCAGCTCATCCCAAGGATCTGTGGCTGAAGGTTAATAACCTGTCCCGTGAGCGATGTGCAGGCAGCTGCTCGCTGTCGGTGTTTGGTAGGGGATTGCTCTGCACAGCTGGTGGACGTGTGTTGGTGAGCGGTGACAGGCTATAAAGTGTGTTTACTGAGTCCCAGCCCTCCCCTCCTAAAACACAGGAACCCTTCCAGCCCCGGGGCCGTGGAGGCATCGCCCAGCAGCCCTGCCGTGGTCCCCAGCACCCGGCTGCCATCGGGGCTGTGCCCGTGGGCAGGTCCCAGCCCCTCGCCAGCAGCCCCCGTGCACCCGCCGTGCCCGTCGCCGCTGCGGGCGAGGACGAGCGCTGCGTGGAGGGGCTGGGGGCTTGGGGCGTTCTGCCTGAGGGGCTGCGGTGTGCTCAGGAGGGTGGGGAATAGTTCATGGGACAGGGAGAACGGTTATGAAAAACAATATTATCCACTGAAATAAGTGAAGATGTGGCACAAATAGCGTAGTAAATGCTTGAATTTGAAGTTTGAAAAGCCCCATGTGTGTCCCCTTTAGAAATTTGAGGGCATGGTTGCCAGGTTTTGTCTTTCTACAGAAAAAAAAAAAGTATGGGGCAGATATCTTGTTTGCATTTGTGTGTTAGGGCTAAGGGCAGGACCATTGCTCCAGCGTGGCCATGGTTTTATTAACAGCTCTTTTCAAGTAATGCGTGTGAGGAATTTTGTTTGTGCGAACAAAATGTTTGATTTGGAACAGCTCTGGCTTTCAAGAAACGATATGAGATTGGAAAATGGGAAAATAATTGCTTCAGAAATTATGAAACACTGTTTAAGGAACTTGCTAATGTGTTTGTCTGAGACATTGAATTAATTCTTAAGTAAGAGCAGCGTGACTCTGTAGAAAAATAGCGTGTGTGCTGTTTACTGATACAAACGAATGTGTTTATTAGTGTTTGAAATAAGGGTATAATGCAGCATTCATAGCCGGCAGAAAGCCGCGCGTGGGTCTGCTCCCCGGCTGTGTCACGTGGCGGTCGGGTCTCCCTGTGCCGGCTGTCACCTCGGGAAGGCTTGGGACTGCACCTGAGTTCTCACAGTCACAAATGGATAGGGGAAAAAGGTTTTGCATTGGGCAGTAAACAGCCCAATTTCCGAGGGAGAAAAGATGCATAAGAGCCTGCCCTGTCCTCAGTGACGCTGAGCTGGGCTGAAACCCGCGGGCTCTGCAGGCGGGATCCCGCTGGGGTTGGGCAGCGGAGGAATTCCCCGGGAGAGGACCCTGGTGAGAGCAGCCCGGCGCTGGCGGAGGCACCGGTGTCCTCGCGGTACCGGGGTGGCGGTGGGTGCGTGCCGGGCGCCCGGCGGTGCTGCTGCGGAGACACGGGCGTTCAGAGAGGCTGGCGCTGAAATGCCCCAGACACACGCTTACCACTCTGTTAAATTTAACAGTGCTTGCGATGTGCAGCCCCAAACTGGAACCCTTTGACACTGAGGAAGCGTTTCCACTTAGTTGGAGAGGGCTTTCCAAGTGTCTATTGATCAGTGTTCTCTAACAGCACAGAAATAATGTGTCTAATTTAACTGGCCACATGGAGGAGTATAGAAAAAGCATTAGTTATCCCTTGAAAGGCTTGGAACATCGATAGGAGGACATAACATTAATGACTTTCCTATACACGAGCTTCAAAAATGGCTAAATGAGGAAGAAATTACAAATTTATTTTCCTATAATTTCAGCAGTTGTCTTGTTTTACTGCACCAGTAAGGCATTAAGCAATGAAATGTCACACAAGGAGTATTTTCCTGATAATTTGTCTGACATGCAAAGCATATAAAACAAAAGAGAAAAAGATGGAAATGTGGGGTTTGGTCATTTTGACAAATTTAGTGATTTTTGCTCATGAAGTCTGGCTGAGAGTCTGCTGCTTCTGTCCGCACAGTTTCAGATATTGCTGTTTCCTGAGCGGCTCCCTGTGTCGGGAACATCCCTGTTGTCTCAGTTCCGTCCTTTCCTCAACAAAGATTGCTGATGTTATGGAAACTTAGTAACATAAATGGATGCATAGCAAAAATTGTTTAGATTTCGAGCTTTTGTTGTTCAAATAAGCAGGATTAATACCAGGTGCCCGGAGGCGAGCAGCAGAAGCCCCCGTTGGGAGGGGATGTGCTGTTGTCGGTCCCCTCCTTTGGCTGTGTTGAAGTGTAAAGGAGTTTGGGGATGGTTCCGTTTTATCCCGCCTTCTCCAGACAGAAAACACACGTCCAGCCTTCCTCCAGCAGCCCTGCCCGGTGGATTGGTGTTGCTCTAACGGATGGATGGAACCCGCACAGCCCAATCCCCCCCGAGACACGCGCACGGGTCCGAGTGCTGCCGGGTTACAGCGGGGTGTTCCTCTGGTGCCCCGCTCCGCACAGAAAGCTGGGCGCTAATCCCCTGCTTCCCGCGGGGTGTGGAACGGAGAATCTGGCGGTGGGGTTGTGTGACGGTAGAGCTCTGCGGAACATGTGAAAGGAGGTCTGGTGTGCTGGATACCCGGTCGCTGTTTCTTATCTTGTAGATATACGTGGAGAATTGAAAAACGATGTTTCCTCCAAAACCAGCAGAAAAATCTTAATGTAGAAATAAAGGCCAAGAGTGGTGTAGGGGAGTTGTGTACCTAGTTCAGATGGTGCTTTGTCGTATTTCTGGTTGGCTGCCTGGAAACTGAAATATTGTTGGAGCGCCGATGGCTTTCGGACTGGAACTGACATTGCTTACCCGTGAGAGAGAGTTCACAGCTTGCAGGCTGCTCTGCGCTGCCCTGAGAGCACAGCGTGTCCGTCTCGGCCCTTGAACTCTTGTGCTAATCTCTGCGTGAGATCTGGATCTGCTGCACGCACTGGGACCCGTGGGATGCATTTTCCCCAGACCCACCCTGTGGACAGGGGAGCGAGGACAGTGGCACCTCTGTTCTTGCCGGCGGTGGGGGAATGCTCTGTGTGTGTCGGGCGCTTCAGAGTGTGCAGGGAAGGAGGGGATGAAAAAATAATTTGGGGGCTGCTGTCTGCCGTGGGAGGACTGAGTGTGGAACAGCTGCTTTGCTGTAAGTGCATTTTGAGTAGTAATTTCTCCATGTAGACAAGCGTTATTCTTCTGTATACGGAAATGTTTTTCTGAGGGACAAGGAAAAAAAGTAACTTCAGTGGGCTTGGAAGAGTGAGAAAAATCTGAGCTAAGAAGATTGAGGATACTTTGAAAATACAAACTCTGCTCTCAAATTTGTTACCTTTTATTGGATGTTTAAAATTCACTAATATTACTATAACAATATTCCCCCCAGCTTTTTTTTAGTCCTACAAAGTGCTTAGATCACGTACATGTATATGCAAAGAGACGGGATCGTGCATGGCAGCAGGCGCCGGGGCGCAGGTTTGAAGATGCTCTCCACCAGGGCTTGTCTTTCTCGCAGACCCCAGGTCATTGCAGACTCAGAGTGCACTTGATGTCGTGACCGTGGTTCCAGCAGGACCCGAGTCAGTCTGTGCCCTTGCTGCAGTTGTTTGTACACCTACGTGATGTTTACACACTTAGTACCGTGCAGCTTGTGTATCTAACACTGGACACCTGTTATCATGGGGTAGATAAAATATATTCTAAATATTCAAACCTTTAAGGTGAAATGAAGGAACAAGAGGCGGCAACTTTAACAAGCAGCCATGAGAACAGTTACAGCACAGTCATGGGATAAGATGCCTTCCTTTAGGTCAGAACTTGGCCATAGTCCTTCGGTGGGATAGATATTTTTCATCTTTATTGTTTACCAGGGATTTTCCAAGTCCAAGAAACTTCCATTTCCATGTCTTGCCTGATGCACTTGTTGGCTTCTGCCAACACAGCTGTGGCTGGGTATCCTGGGGGTGGATGTCTGGAAAAGATTTTGTCTGTGGTTGGCTGGAGCCTTAGGAAGTCACAACAGGCTTGAGCCTCCAGGAGGACCAAGGCTGCTCTGTATGATCCCGAGAAACCAGCAGATAGTGAGAATAATCGTCTGTAACGTGGTTCCGGCGCAGGCTGATGTCCTCCCCTGGGACGGGTTCTGCCCAGTTCCAGGTCATCTCTCAGATGAACGGGAGGGGAGCCCCGGGCCGCGGATGGGCACAGCACTCCTCCCAGCCAAGGTGGTCCAGGTTGGCACAGAGGAAGTTGAGGCTTCCAGCGAGAAGTCTGTATCTGTGAATTCTCCGTCATTTAAACAAAACCACTCCGAGGTGGTGGGGAGGACGCCGCGGGGCTCTTCCAGCACAGGAGGCTCCAGGTGGTATCTTGGGGCTCTGCGTCGCTTCAGTCTGGGGTCAGTCCAGTCCCCTGGCTTTTGTAGGCATCTCAGATGTGAAGTTTACCGATGTGTTTCAGTGCCTTCAGCACCTTCTAAATGCTGACAGCCGACCTGACAGGGCCACGCGGGGTGTGAACAAACCCCAGCCTGGGTCTGGATGTCCCTTGGCAAGCGTTGTGTGCCATTTCTGGTGCACTAACGGTATCCTTAGTTTTATTGCTTTTAACCGTGAGCCAACAAAATATCCCGTGCACAGTGTCTGTGACACTTGTTCAGAGATCACAGTGGTGTTGGGACATTTTCATTTTACGGTGACACCTCACCCACAGGCCGGTGAGCTGGTGTCTGTGTCCGGGCTGAGGCAGGGACGCGGTGTTGCTCAGCGAGGAGATCGGAGTGGAGAAGGCTGGAGAGCGCGGTCCAGGGCGTGTGTCTCCCTCAAGCATATCCAGAGCGATCAGTGTCTTCCGACAGCGCCTTGGACTTGTCCTCAGCCTTTGTCCTTCTCCCAGGTGAGAGGTTTCGATGCAGGAACTTGTTCTGTGCAACCCTTCTGCCAGGCTTTCCCCATAACCCCTGAGAGCGCCAGCATCCTGCTCCCAGCCAGGGCTGGAAGGGTTTGTTCTCTCCTGTCCTAATGCTAATGTAGGAGGTGAAAATTGCATTCTTTGACGTCAATCCAAAGCTGGGTTTTTTTTGTAATTGATGCTTTTGTTTCTGCTTGATGGAGAACAAACCAAGAATGTTCCACTGAGTTGCAGAGATTTAATTGGGAAGTAGGCTGCTTTGCGGTGAAATCCAAGGACTGTTCCTTCTAAAGCGTCAGCACTGTAGGTGACCGTCCGTACGCTTGGATCCTTCGTTACTCAGCTGAGAGTCTCCACTCTCCTTCAGCACTTGGATTTAGAAGCAGGCATCTGTCCATCTTCAGAGAGGAGAGGCGTATCCCGAGGACGGTGCTTGGCTGCCGTGCGTGTCCCTGGGAGCTGGAGGTGGTCTCCTTACCCTGACTTTGCCGTGCTGCTGTCAGGAAGCCAGGAGCTGCTTGGCTTTCAGATAATGTCATTACATAATGCTGCTCCTCTGATACGACCTTTAGCTCTGGTACGTAATTTGGAGAAATAGTCCTGCATTTACTTTCCAGTTAGTATTCTGGAGCGTACCCCAGGAGGATGACTATCATCTATTACTCTTCCAGCACAGGAAGGCTGTTTTTTAAAGAGTGTGAGCTATTAATTATGGTAAGAAAAGAATGTGTTACTTTGAGTAAGCCATCCGCAGAGTCACATTTCCTCCTTGTCCCTGCTTCTTGATGTCTAGGACACGTTCAGAAGAAAGTGTGAGGTTTTCTGGTAAATGCTCATTCCTTGTCTACTTTTCCCATTTCGGTGCCCACCTAGTTTCCCATGAGCTCCCCCTTTAAGGAACCGATCACCGCACTAAATGGCAAATAACAGCTGGTTTGTGGTGTCGCTGGTGGTGTCCTGGGGACAGATGTTTTGTGCAGAGATTGCTCAGCGTTGTGCCCTTAGTCCTTGGCTCCGAGTCCCAGTTCCTTGCTGGTGAGCACACCAGTCCGTGGGTACCGTGCTGTTTCCCGAAGCAGTTGCCCGTGCGGCGCTTGCACCCCTGGGTCAGCTGGAGTCCTCCAAACCCTGCGGGCTGCGAGTCCCATGGACCATGTCCTCGTGCCGCACACGTCCCATCCCCGACCTCCATGTCACTGGCTTGCGTTCGGTAAAACCCGCAGTTAATGTTCTTATAAGAATTAAAAAATAGTCTTCCTTTTT
Organism: Pterocles orientalis; assembly: GCA_011057875.1. Lineage (NCBI taxonomy): Eukaryota > Metazoa > Chordata > Aves > Pterocliformes > Pteroclidae > Pterocles > Pterocles orientalis. The sequence continues at coordinate 283,333 of WKFP01015292.1, read as the reverse complement.
CTGTGGTGATAGGCTAGTGTGTGTGTCTCACCCTGGAAGGATGAACGCCGTGGAGAAGGGGAATTTGAAGCTCTGGGACTGTGTGTAGAAGGTGCCTTTTGAGTCGGTCCATCCTAGCGGGGAGGAGGTGGGGTGAAGTGAGCGGTGGCAGTGCAGGACACAGGACGTGCCATTTTCTTTGGCTCTGGGAGAGGCTGCGCACCCTTAAACCGCAGCAAAGAAAGAGATGTCAGGGCAGTGATCCACCGGCCAGGTCCATAATTCTCCCTGCCTGCCTCCCCCAGCCCAGCAGCGGCGATCGATAGGACCCCGGAGCGATGCCGCGTGCCGCAGGAGATCCTCCCTCCTGCGCTCCCCACGCCCTCGCCCCCTTGCAGCTGCCAGAACAATATTTTGAAATTTACGGAAAATTAATTATTGATTACAGATGTGCCCTGGTTCAAGGAAGGTAAAAACGAATGGATGCATTTACGACGAGGGACGTAATCCGCTTTATGGAACTGATTGTCTTTCGCTCTGCTCCTTCCCTCCCTCCCCTGCTCCTGCCCCCTCCCCCTTCCCGCGCTGGGTAAAAGACAGCCCTGATAAAGTGAGAGGAGCAAGATTGGTTTTCTAAGGGCACCGGGCCCTTCATGATCAGCTAAATCATGGGCTGTCTGGCTCCCGGGCTGGGTGATGACCTGCTCCCCGCGCCGTGGCACCGCACCCCCCTGCGGGATGCGATGATGTGCACCCGGGCGGCGGCGGGGGGCTGCAGTGAAGGTGAAACTGTCATATCGATCTTTTTAGCACTAAAATATGAGCCACTTTACTCCGCTCCCCGATGCTGTGATGTGAAAAATAATAACTCGGATCCAAATTAAAAATATTGATCTCTGGAAGGTGTTGAAAGTAAATAAACACCTTCCGAAGTTTTCGGGTCAGCCGAGAAATGGTATTCAGCAATAAATGTGTCGGCGTGTCAGAATCCAGGGTTCTTGATCTGTTTTTCCTTTTGAATTGATTTTTCATTACTTACTTCCTAAAAGTGTTGGAATTTGGTCCTCTACCATTAAATCCCAGTGTTTGGGCAAATTATTTCTGTGGGGCTTATGAGGTGCTCCTAATCCACTCGCTCATTGATTGATTGATTTTTGACTCAATAAACTTGCATTACCCTTGCTTTATTTAAGGCTTCCATCATAATTTTTTGTACATTTAGGCTTGACTTTTTTATTTCCTTCTAACAGATGAGCTGACATTGGTCTATCAAACATGTGGGAAAACAATTGCCACAAGGTTAATTTTATTGCTGGCTCCATGCATTTTAAGTAGGTGCCAGGTATTTTCCACTCGGGGCTGATGAATTGCAGCTGAACCGCTAAAGCATAAGAATGAATAGAAGCACTGTAACAACAACAACAGAGCCCCATATAAATGCATCACGAAGCATAAGCATTAAATGGATTATTTTTGCTTCATCGGTTTAACTTCGTTTTACACCCGCCCGGCGATGTAATGTAACGAGCTCTTAAACTGCTGCTCTGCTGGCGCGCCCGTGCTGCCGCGGGGGGGCTGCGGTGCCGGGGGCGTTGGAACAGTGAAATGCACTGACACGCGTTTCCAAAAAAGTTGTTTTCTCTTATTAACTAGCAGTTTTATTTGTAAATATCAGAGCATTCTTCAGGAACAGCCCCACTGATGTTGCTCTTCTCAGCGCTGCTGTGCTGGGAAGGGTGGTGGAGGAGCCAGAGGTGCGATGGGAACGGGAGCAGCTGCTTCCAGTGCTGCAGAGGGAGGTGTTTGGTCCGTGCTGAAATGCGATACAAGGCCCTTGCAGCAGGTGGGTCTTTGCTGCAGAGCCGCTCGCGTGTCCCAGTTCACCCAGTCCATCCACACACCCCTGCGGGTCTCTGTGCGCGGGGGTTCACGTTTTGCGGTGTTCCTCACTAGCCACTGCCTGAGGGCTCGGATACAGTTGAGCTCGTGCATTTATTGTGTTTAGTACAAAGGGATGTGATCAGTTAAGAGGAGTAAAACTGGAGCTCCATAAACGGCTTTACGGAGCTGATCCCATTTTGGTGGATGTCCACTTCCCCGCGTCTCTGCTTTTCTCCAGTTTTTGCTCTTGCTCACGTGCGTTGTCTTAACATCCAGGGGTCCTTGGAAATACCCAACAGATATTTTTGGTTGAATTCTCTCAAATGGATCCACGTGCAGGAGTTTGATTAAAATTCCTGGGGTTCTTACTACTTTTAATTTTTTTTTTAAAGCCTGCGTCTGTGTGTGTAGCATCGGTGTGGCTCCACACCCAGGTACGCTGCCTAGCTCACAGGTTTGTACCACGTGTACGTAAAAGTACGTGTGTGTCACCTCCTGTTCAGCTAATACCGACCTCAGACAATTTCTACAAGTTTTGCGTTTTGGGTGGATTATTTTATATTTTTTTAGTGTCATAAAGAAAAGTAGAGTATGCTAAAAAAAGGGGGTGGGGGGAGGCAGGGGCTGTCAAAACATACGGTTCGTTCTCCTTCAAGACTTGGGACAGTGGTGAGCGTCAGATCCACGGGTCCATCCCTGCGCCGCCCCGTCCTCCCCACCGAGGCTGCAGCCCCGTGGCTCCCGCGGCGCCCTCGTCCTGGGAGGTGACGGTCACGGGGTGAGGGGGGCCATGGGTTTCCTTGCGCAGAGTTTCAAGTAAGACTCTAAAGGTGAGGAGTGAAACCTTGGATTCGCCAGGGTGTCCCGCGAGGCAGCGTGACGGTCGCCGCAGGGCGATGCTCCGCTCGAGGAGGCTCGGGGGGTCCTGGCCGGGAAGGGTGCGGCTTCGTGCCCACAGGCAGGGTCTGCAGTCTGACAGGGAGAAAGGAAGGATAGGAAGCATGAAGAGAAGGGTTTTCAAGGGACGTTGTAGGGGTGGAAGCTTGGACTTTGCTGCTGGATGTTCTCATAAAAACAATTTGTGTGGTAAGAGCATCAGTAACTGGTGTTGGGATGCTCTGGGTGTTCCTTTCCTGGGTGGGAGCGGACCGAAGCACACAATCCCAGCTGGGGGTCTGCGGTCGGGGGCGCGGGTCTGCAGGGTGTGCTGGGGCAGCGGGGCTGCGGGGAGAACATGAACGATAAATGGGTGCTTGTGTGGTGGGAGTCAACAGTGCTTGAGATCCCACCCGTGGCGTTGGGAACCTTCTGCGAGGTGCTTCATTGTTCGACCCCTTTGGGTCTCGTGATCGGCAGGAGGGGCGGCGCGAGCAGCTCTTGGTAACCTGCAATGTGTTTTCATAGAGTCGTTCAGGCTGGAAAAGACCTCAAGGGTCATCAAGTCCAACCATCAACCCAACACCACCCAACCCTCTAACCC
>WKFP01015292.1:261697-274456 GCA_011057875.1 Pterocles orientalis | reverse complement strand
CGTGGCACCGCACCCCCCTGCGGGATGCGATGATGTGCACCCGGGCGGCGGCGGGGGGCTGCAGTGAAGGTGAAACTGTCATATCGATCTTTTTAGCACTAAAATATGAGCCACTTTACTCCGCTCCCCGATGCTGTGATGTGAAAAATAATAACTCGGATCCAAATTAAAAATATTGATCTCTGGAAGGTGTTGAAAGTAAATAAACACCTTCCGAAGTTTTCGGGTCAGCCGAGAAATGGTATTCAGCAATAAATGTGTCGGCGTGTCAGAATCCAGGGTTCTTGATCTGTTTTTCCTTTTGAATTGATTTTTCATTACTTACTTCCTAAAAGTGTTGGAATTTGGTCCTCTACCATTAAATCCCAGTGTTTGGGCAAATTATTTCTGTGGGGCTTATGAGGTGCTCCTAATCCACTCGCTCATTGATTGATTGATTTTTGACTCAATAAACTTGCATTACCCTTGCTTTATTTAAGGCTTCCATCATAATTTTTTGTACATTTAGGCTTGACTTTTTTATTTCCTTCTAACAGATGAGCTGACATTGGTCTATCAAACATGTGGGAAAACAATTGCCACAAGGTTAATTTTATTGCTGGCTCCATGCATTTTAAGTAGGTGCCAGGTATTTTCCACTCGGGGCTGATGAATTGCAGCTGAACCGCTAAAGCATAAGAATGAATAGAAGCACTGTAACAACAACAACAGAGCCCCATATAAATGCATCACGAAGCATAAGCATTAAATGGATTATTTTTGCTTCATCGGTTTAGCTTCATTTTACACCCGCCCGGCGATGTAATGTAACGAGCTCTTAAACTGCTGCTCTGCTGGCGCGCCCGTGCTGCCGCGGGGGGGCTGCGGTGCCGGGGGCGTTGGAACAGTGAAATGCACTGACACGCGTTTCCAAAAAAGTTGTTTTCTCTTATGAACTAGCAGTTTTATTTGTAAATGTCAGAGCATTCTTCAGGAACAGCCCCACTGATGTTGCTCTTCTCAGCGCTGCTGTGCTGGGAAAGGTGGTGGAGGAGCCAGAGGTGCGGTGGGAACGGGAGCAGCTGCTTCCAGTGCTGCAGAGGGAGGCGTTTGGTCCGTGCTGAAATGCGATACAAGGCCCTTGCGGCAGGTGGGTCTTCGCTGCAGAGCCGCTCGCGTGTCCCAGTTCACCCAGTCCATCCGCACACCCCTGCAGGTCTCTGTGCGCGGGGGCTCACGTTTTGCGGTGTTCCTCACTAGCTGCTGCCTGAGGGTTCGGATACAGTTGAGCTCGTGCATTTATTGTGTTTAGTACAAAGGGATGTGATCAATTAAGAGGGATAAAACTGGAGCTCCATAAACAGCTTTACGGAGCTGATCCCATTTTGGTGGATGTCCACTTCCCCGCGTCTCTGCTTTTCTCCAGTTTTTGCTCTTGCTCACGTGCGTTGTCTTAACATCCAGGGGTCCTTGGAAGTACCCAACAGATATTTTTGGTCAAATTCTCTCAAATGGATCCACGTGCAGGAGTTTGATTAAAATTCCTGGGGTTCGTACTATTTTTAAATTATTTTTTTTAAAAGCCTGCATCTGTGTGTGTAGCATCAGTGTGGCTCAACACCCAGGTACGCTGCCTAGCTCACAGGTTTGTACCACGTGTACGTAAAAATGTGTGTGTCACCTCCTGTTCAGCTAATACCGACCTCAGACAATTTCTACAAGTTTTGCGTTTTGGGTGGATTATTTTATATTTTTTTTAGTGTCATAAAGAAAAGTAGAGTATGCTAAAAAAAGGGGGTGGGGGGAGGCAGGGGCTGTCAAAACGTACAGTCCATTCTCCTTCAAGACTTAGAGTGGTGACCGTCAGATCCGCGGGTCCATCCCTGCGCCGCCCCATCCTCCCCGCCGAGGCTGCAGCCCCGTGGCTTCTGCGGCACGCTCGTCCTGGGAGGTGACGGTCACGGGGTGAGGGGGGCCATGGGTTTCCTTGCGCAGAGTTTCAAGTAAGACTCTAAAGGTGAGGAGTGAAACCTTGGATTCGCCAGGGTGTCCCGCGAGGCAGGGTGACGGTCGCCGCGGGGCGATGCTCCGCTCGGCTCAAGGAGGCTCGGGGGGTCCTGGCCGGGAAGGGTGCGGCTTCGTGCCCACAGGCAGGGTCTGCAGTCTGACACGGAGAAAGGAAGGGTAGGAAGCGTGAAGAGAAGGGTTTTCAAGGGACGTTGTAGGGGTGGAAGCTTGGACTTGGCTGCTGGATGTTCTCATTAAAACAGTTTGTGCAGTAAGAGCATCAGTAACTGGTGTTGGGATGCATTTTGTGTTACGCACGCAGCTTGCCTGGATGCAGGGGGTATCTGGGTTTCCTCAAAGAGTTCCCTCTGGGTGTTCCTTTCCTGGGTGGGAGCGGACCAAAGCACAGCAATCCCAGCTGGGGGTCTGCGGTCGGGGGCGCGGGTCTGCAGGGTGTGCTGGGGCGGGCAGGGGGCAGCGGGGCTGCGGGGAGAACACGAATGATAAATGGGTGCTTGTGTGGTGGGAGTCAACAGTGCTTGAGATCCCACCCGTGGCGTGGAAGGAGTCTTCTGCGAGGTGCTTCATTGTCTGACCCCTTTGGGTCTCGTGATCGGCAGGAGGGGCGGCGCGAGCAGCTCTTGGCAACCTGCAATGTGTTTTCATAGAGTCGTTCAGGCTGGAAAAGACCTCAAGGGTCATCAAGTCCAACCATCAACCCAACACCACCCAACCCTCTAACCCCATGTCCCTGAGCACCGCATCCACACGTTTTGTAGGCTTTCAGATCACTTGTGGTGAGGGGAATGGAAAAAAAGAAAAGTGGTTTTTACTAGTGTCTGTCTTGTTAAATGCTGTTTGTAAACCTGACATTTCCCTGTTTATACGTACTACAAGTGTTTATTTTCAGGGACACCTTCTGCCTGTGAGCTAACTGCTATCCTTAGTTTGCTCGTAAAAGGTCCACTTCAGAAATCATAAAAATGGAGAAGGAACAGCTCTGTAAGAGCGTAGCCAAGAAGACAGTAAAATAGTAAAAACACAGGATCCAATGCTTTCTTAGCAACGCAGAGATGGAGAACAAGGAGGAATTAACAACAGCATTAAAAGTGTTGCCTTTCTCCTTCGTAACTTGGCGGTTATCCTGCGGGCATGTTTGACGGCAGTGTCCAGCACAACAGTCACTTGGACTTTTTTCCTTTCCTGTTGAGAAGCAAGAGTCCCACTATGTGTTTGAGTATCTCTATTTTCAGAAATCTTATTTCATTGGTGAAAAGGGGAATTTTGTCATCCTGGTAGCTGGTAATACTGATTCGTTGGTTAAAGAGGTTGCAATGCAAGGACATGGGCAGCCGCTGTGACGCTGTGTCATTGCCTTAATCCCCTCCCGTTATCCTAAGCAAGTGTCTACCGCCAGTAGCTGTTTGACTTTTGCTAGTTGTGTTCGGTTTCTCCTTTTAAGTTAAGATCAGTATTTTGGCCAGAATGTCTTTTAATTCGATCACTTGTCAGTAGACTTTCTTAAAGAGTAAGGAAAATCTGTAACCGACGTGTTGGGGAAGGTTTGACCAAGCTGTATTGTGGTTGAACTGTGTGTCAAGGGAAAAGAGAAATATGATGGGACGCTGTGTCATAGCACCGCGTGTGGGAAACAAATATCCTGCAAGAAATCTGACGGTGAACAAACTGAAAAATTGTTAAGCTCTTAAGGAGCTTAAAGGCTTGTTAGCGTTTTTTGACAGAAAGCCACTGAAGCAGTGAACATGAAAAGAAAGAGCAAAAGCCATAATGGCTGGTTCAGAGTTTAGGTTTGTGCTTCGGTTCATTCAGCGTCCTTTCTCTGTAAGGATGCTCGCTCCTCTTGCTGGAACTGCTCAGGAAATTCCTCCTGCCATCTCGGAGCCTTTTCACTCCGCCCTTTGAGAACCGCTCCAATTACTCAGTCTTCAGTTGTGCTCAGGGAATTTGTCAAGTTAACCTTTGTCAAAACCGTAGGAAAGTCTTTGTATATTTTTTTATACAGTACGGTTTTCTTTCATGTGTTTGGCCGGGTTTTGGTAAAGGGGCTGAACGCCCGCGGCTCGGGTCTAACCGACCACCTGGTACCTCGCTGAGAAGGGCTCGTGGTCCAAGAGCGGTGTTTGCTGGGAACACCTTCCTGGGTAGCCACCGCCTTCGGGCAAAGACTGAACGTCAACCAGGGGAAGCCTCCTTAGTTCCACGTGAAGCAGATCTGCACAGTAGATATGAAGATCAGATGAGATTAATAAGCTGTGGATGCATTTTGGTTTTGCCTAGCTTCTCACAGGTTAATGAAAGCCTCGTGGAAAAAATCACCTTACGCCAGACATAGGTTTAAAAAGAAAAGTTACTTTCAAACGGAACAGTCCAGAGCATGAACAAATACCAGTCTGCTCCCAGTGATGCTGGTTTTGTTCCTGCTGGCCCATGTTATTTCTTTAGAATCTTATCAAAAGAAATTTTAAAAGCAAAATGAAGTTGAACGCTTTTCCTGCCTTCAGTAATACAGATACGTTTAATGATTCTGAATGGACCTGTCACTTGTGGTAAATTTAACTAACGCTTGCTTTATTCTTAAAGCACCGAGATCACTGATAATTAATAAGCTTTGTAAAGCAAGCACAGGTCAACATGTGCGTGATGAATGGAGCTATTATTGTTCACAGGGAAACAATTAATTTGTTGCTCCATATGGTCTGATGGCCGTTAACACGTCCTGCTGATAACACAGCAGAAGAGCTGGAGCAGAGCGGTGCAGGTTTTAGTCACGTGCAAAGGAAAGCCTTCTAATAACCTGCTCAGACGCTCCTTCGAAAGTCAGATTTTTCTTTCTTTCTTTCCAGCTAGCGAGTGATGAGTTCATCCCTTGACCGGTCGGGTTGGCAGCTGTCGTCATCTTCCGCGCAGCAGAGTCGCGTTCTGCTGCTGTGCCCTGGGAGAGGGAGCTGTGCAGGGAAATATCTCCGTCCCAGGCACTTCTCTTACCACGTTACCGCCTTCTAATCTATGTTTTGTTCAATTAGCTGTGGAATACATACAGGATCATATGATCAGCGCTCCTGTCTGAATTTTCGGTGCTGCCTAACGGGGGAAAAAACACTTTCAGAAGTCAGTGCCTATGCTGCGTGAAATTGTCAGCGGTGTAACATCCCTGTGCTGTGAGAACAGCGGTGTTTCCTATTGTCCCAACTTCATTTTAAAAAACCTCCAAAAATAGTATGTTTGATTTCCTCTTTAAAGCTTCCTGGAGAAAAGTGATCTCTGACTAGCGCGTACGTGCTTCCCGCGCACCGTGGCGGTGGCCGGGTCTTTGTGCCTGTCGCTGGCGGGAGGAAAGAAGGAATAAAGCGGTGTTTGGAAATACCGGGGGAATCCCAAAGCAACAGGGGCTTCTCTAGTTTGATGTGCTTTCTGATAATTTTTTTGAAGGTAGCAGTTTGGTTCTGGTTTGATGCAGCAGCTTTATCGTAAGTTTTCTTAATGATCACAGCAAAATGTCATTAACTCACAATAGTGCTCGGTGTGGTTCCCGATTAAAAAACCAATATAAACCAACCAACACATTGAGTATAGTCTCCCACTTCTGAACATTTGTCCTCAGGGTTTTGAATCTGTAGCTATTCTTCCAGGAGAAAGCTGTTTTTAATTAAAGCAAGTGGAAGTCAGGGCTTTAGTTTGACCTCTGCCATTACAGCAGTTCCAGAGTTGGAGTGAGCAATGAAACATCAAGCCTACGGTCCACGACTCAATCAGCTTTCCTTAATTTAAATTTCAAAATTCTGTTTGTGCTAGAGTTAATGCATTTAATTTAAAAAGTTAAACTTCTATTTCAAGATTAGTTATTTCTTTTTATTTTCTTCAGTATTGGGAAAAATTTTAATAGTCTTTAGCTTCCTCTTAGGGTTCTTCTTCTGACAGTTCATCTGAGGAAATCTGTGGTGTGATAGGTTTCTGATGAAAGACTTGAGACACTGTCCATGGTTGAGTTGTCCTAAGATACATCTTTCTTGAGAGGCGGTGGCAATCTGCAGCCTGCTTTTTAGAAACACTGATTGATGAATTCTGCTGTAATTTAAACTAAAAATTAATAAGACCGGCCTACGCGGATCTGATGCAGGTTATTAGACCCGTAAGGCACTTTGATGGATGCCATTCATTATTCAGAGAAACGCAAGCCAAAAATGTTTCATGCGCACTAATAAAAATTCAATATAATTATTTCAGAGAACTTCAGGAAATGCAAACTGTTAGATAAACTGAATTTATTAAAACAATATCCAGTGCCAGGAATGCTGATGGGCCCTCCCAGGGCTCCGCTTGGAGCTGTTGGTACCGTCCTCAGCAGGAATCTGCTGCTCCTCCAGCTTCCTTTGCAGAGGAGGTTTTCCACTGCTCCTTTTCGTTGAATTAATTCCGTGATATTTGGAGTTTCACTTTTGCTATCTGCTTCAAAATACCAAATAGTGACGGCTCTGCCCGGGGTTTTGCCTAGGTTGCTGGGGTTTTCTGTGTCCTGGAGTCCCAGGGATGAGCCCGCGTGACGGCAGCTCGGCTGCGTTTTCCGCTGGTCAGACGTGAGGTACAAAGCGAATCCTACGGCTGTCTCATAAAGTTTAAGGTTTTCTATTATTAAAATCTTCCTTTGAAATAATAAATGACTACAGGCTGTCACGGCAGGGTCTAGAAAGGCCAGCACGTAGAATGGGCTGAGATTTCATCTGAGCGTAGTTGAGTTTTATAGATCTATTTATGAGATCCAATACCGTAATGATGTAATTTTACTTGTCTAATAAATGTGGCTGTACAAGCAAAGGATAGCAAACATTTCCATTGTGACCAAAATCCTTTAAACTGCAGCCACTTTGATCCGAGAGCTCATGCTATTTAATAAATGCTGGCTATTCTTCTAACAATCACAATAATTTAAAGGGTTTTCAAAAGGGATAGAGCAAATCAAATAAAACAATTACTGTTGTATCTCATTCTGAAGTTAAGTGTATTTTTTATGTGGGTCTTGTTTAGTGTCTCCTCCCAGTTTTCATCCATTATCACAATAATTGAGTTTGTAGCTGGAATTAAATTTATCAAATTGTGTTATCCTCTTTTGAAATTGGATAGGTATCCTGGCAGTGGGAGCGGGAAGTTAATCTGCTTTGCTAAAGCCTCCAGTGGCGCAGCGGCAACAGGATTGAGAAGGCTCAAACATCTTCCTGTCACCCTGGACACGATGTAATTTCTCCTCAATCCCTTGTGCAAATAATGACATTTGAATCGAGCATTAACAGGCTTAATTACTTTAAAATTGTCATTTTAATTTACACTGATATAGTATTGATCATACAAGCAGAGATTAAGCTGTTCAGTGGAGCAGATGATGGGGAATTAAACATTAAAGGGCCCTCGTGGGGCTGAGAGGCCGCCCGGAGAGTGCCAGAAGAGGAATGATATTTCTCCGTAATGAACTGGCGGCATGCAGGGACATGAATCTTTGGCCTACTGGAAAAAGGGAAATAATGGGGTTTGGGAAGCATTTGCAGGTTATTCATTCGCTGCCATGCACCAATTCTCCAGTGATTCATCCACCTCACCAACATTTATTTATCTAGCAGATTCGGGGGCTCTGACCTTTCTGCTAAGTACATTTAACGGAAGGCGGAGTGAAATATTTCAGGTGTAACTTTTTACCGGTGTTGGTTATTGTTTCTTATTTCTGACTAATATCAAACAGAGTTATTTAATCCGCCATAATTCTCGCGCCCGTTTGCGCGGCTGGTGATGATGGCATGGACTTCATAAAGAGATCCGCCCGTGCTGGGGCTGGGGGAGGTCTCCCAGCGCCCTTGACCTCGTTTGCTTACAGCCTGGTTCTCTTCTTTGGGAAACCTGAACTGAAGTTAGTTTAAAGCAAGCCGACACGAGTTTACGCGGAAGATTATCCAGCGTGTAATACCAAAAGTGACGGCTAATCCTTGTGAAACCTCTAGCCTAAAAATGTCACCGCTCTTGTGTGCAGCGTCCTTTAAAAGTCCAGGAGGATGTATGGGAGAGCTTAGGTTCAAAATGTTCGTTTTAGTGATTTGCATTCGCCCAATAATTTGTTTGAAAGTGGTTAGGAAACAAGGATTGCTATTTAAAAATCCAAAGTTAAATGCGGATGCTAAATTACACAAAACCGATATTGTGTTTTCATATCTACAAACTAAATACTTTGGTTTTTCCTGTCTTGAACTAGTAGGCTGGTTTTCCTTGGTGCCTTACCTCGGTTTTATCGGGGAAAGCTGTAAGCAGCAGTGTCACAAAGCGGGATAGCAGACGAATCAGGACACTTGCAGTCATTGCAATGGAAATGAGAGTCTCTCCTGTCTGGAAATTGCCGTTTCCCCACTGAAGAGGATGTCGGGCCAGCTCACGGCCCGTTGACTTCAGCATTGCGTTCTGTTCTGTTCGCTGGCGGGTGTGTGGGTTCCTGAGGAAATCCGTCGGTACCGTCTGTGGGTTTGTAGTGTAGCTTTCTTGGGATGTCGTTTCTCCTGCACATAACAAAGGGACTGTTCGTGGAAGGAATGAAGATAATGCAGCATGAGAAGCTGTATGTCCTTATTGCTTACGGTTTTTTTAACTTGAAACAGGGAAATGCTTTGAATAAGGTACAATCTCGATACAAAGAGGCATGGTTTAGTATTCTGAAATACATAGCAATTTCCTTTTTTTAAAAAAAAAAAGCTTTTTTTTGAAAGCGAAGGAAAAATTCTATTTGTCCTTTTTGTCAGAAGGGATGTTCTGGTTGGTTCTGCATGGGAAGGTTTTAGGGTTTGGGTTTTTTTAGTTGCAGCCTTAGCACATACTTCTTTTCTCTGATAATTTTCTTGTGCTTCTGACTGCTCACGTGGCTCCAGTAGTTTTTGTTTATAAATAGGAGTGGCTTTGATGAAGATTTTATTTTTTTTTAATTGTCACATATTTCCTGTGAACTGAATGTTGTTTCCTGGGCACTGAGTGTTGACCTGTGCCGATGATGTCTGTTGCCTGTGACAAGCGCCGCGGTGCGCTGTGTGCCGACACCGTGCCCTGGGGCTGAGCGTGACCCCAGAGCCCACGCAGCAGAACGGGCGCAGGGCACCCACCGTCACGCCGGGGTCAGAAAACAGACCCAGTGGCTGGTGCCCCCGTCGGCACTGCGAGGGAGGAAGCGTTGCGATGTGCGGTGTCGCGCAGCTGGAAGTGTTGGGTCTGCAGGAGCTGAAGCAAAGGAAAATGAACGAACTGGCGGTGTGCGGGTGCGGTGGAAGGAGGAGAGTGCTTCAGAAGAGCAGCCAGGAAAAGCATTGAAGCCTCACAATGTCTGTGTCCATTTGGATAAAAATGTCCTTGTACACAGCAGTGACGGTTGGCTGGCAGCACGTGAGCCTGTGCAGAAAGGCTGCGGTGTGTTTCGTTTGTTCTCAGGACATTTTATATCTCCAGGATGAGCCATCTTATATGGAGTAACATAAAAATTACACTATTGGAGAAAGAAAATCACATTTCCAGCTGTATGTATTTGATCACAAGTACTTACGTACACTGTAAGCGTGGTCTGACATACCAGTTTGATGGGCTTTCTGTTGTCCTACACGGTCACATAACTATTAATAGCCGAGACCAAATGAGCATGTGGCCGATGTTTGCTGTATTTCAAATGCGATGTTGTGCCTTTGGTGGATGTGTATCCAGCCACTCGGTCTTCCTGGGCTCTAGGTAAGGTCCTCATTCTCCCTGGGAGGGGGAGAAGTGCAGCTCTCCCCTCTCCTCCCGCGTGCGCTCTGCGTGGGTTCTGCGCGTACACACGTGCCCGTTGTCTTCCTGCTCGGTTGCACTATCTGCAAGCAGTCGAGAAAAACAAGAGTTAATGCTGTTTTTTTAAAATAAATGCTCTAATTTAGGTCTTTCTGAACAAGCAGGTGTTTGGGGTTGTGCTGTGTTCTTGCAGGAGGGTGTTTCTGTTGGGACAGATGCAGTATTCGCTGCAGGGACCGGCGGGAGCAGCAGCACGTTGGTGTCTGCACTGCACTGCCTGGAGCCGATCCTCTCCCGGAGCAGCTCCCGCCTTCACGGGCTGCGCCGCTTCTCACCAGCTCAGGTGTACCCGGAGCCGTGCAGCCCCCTGCACTGGCAGGGAGGAAGGAGACCACCCGTCTCCTCGTGCACGTGTTTGCAGAGGACCGGGCAGGCGGCGGCCCTGCGAGGTGCGGGACACGAGCTCGCCTTCTCCTGGGTTTGCTCCTCGCCCGCCGCGCCGCTGTCGTGCGGGTTGCTGAGCCCGGTTGCTCTCCAGGTGGGTTGTGCTTCTCCCGTAGGACGGTAACAGTCTATCTGCAGTTCCTCAGCAGGCTAATGTATCATTGCAGACACTGATACAGACATCCGAAATACAATTAAATGGCAGGAATGCTCTATTTGTCTAAGCAAGACAAAGCATGGAATGGGTTCATTTGACTTGAAACATGTAATTAGCATAACCCTTCTGGATGCTTGTTTTATCATTTGCAATAGAGTAAAAGATTGATTATCATCCTGTACCTTTTGAATTTCATTAATAGAATTGTTTTTGTCCACTTGATTAATACGTTGCCTCAACCCCAGAGTAATCAGATTAAACTGGGTTTCCTTGTTCCTTTTGGCTGGTAACATGCTTATTTCCATACGCTGAGTTTTCACTCAGGCCCCATGTAAATTGGTCGCGGTGCATTTTGCCGTCTGAAATGCGTCTCGGCGTACGTCAAGACTTGAGTCTCTCCTAACGGCGTAGAGCGGGGATTTGGCTGTTTGTGGGTATTTTACAGGCTGATTCACTGCTGCCTTTTCAGTGCAAACAGCAGGGGACAGGAGGAGGGTGTTCTCACTGCGGTTCGTCTGACAAACCAGGTGTCTGGTGTCCGTGCGTGTGGATTTTGAAGCCTTTTGGGTATTTCCGGTGTTATTTCACATCACGGATCCCTGATTTTGAACATGTGAGCCATGAGACATTAAGGATTTGTTTTAATTATTATCTTATTCTCTGAAACAAGCCAGGTGACACGAAAGACTCAGCCTTGCTGTTGATGTCGCAGGTTTGCGGCTGTGTGATGATGTTCAGCACTCAGGGTTGTGATCTGTGGTGGTCAGCTGCATCGAACCAGTAGCATCCCAACAGCTAAGCCGGTTTTGTTGCACTGGAGTCAGCTGGCCCTATTTAAAGGAATTCTGCTTTTTGCTGAATGCTGTATTTTAAGATATTCAGGAGTAAGGTGTGTTTGTGGGGTTTTTCCCGAGGAGCTGGGCAGGAGCAGGAGAACGGCGCAGAGCTGCGTTTCCTGAGCTGGCCAAGGGGGAACACAAACCCTGACTTTCGGGAGAGGCTGGCGGACACAGCTTGCAGAAATCCATGTGTGAGAACTACAGGTTCCGTTCTGAGGGCTGTTCGTGCACATTTCCCTTGAAGCCGTCATCATCTGTGTAATGTGATAAAAGCTTTTTATTGTCATCTTGGCTTACCTTACCTTGCCTGTGTTCCTTTCCATTTTCTCAAGAAAGGAGGATCTGCTGCGTGACCGGGGAGATCTAGACGTGGTGAACAGTTGCTGTAGAAGGGCACAAGGCAAGGGGAGCTTCAGGACTGTGAGAGCAGAGTAAGGGAGAGGGAGGGTAACAGAAGGTGGGGAAAGGGCCCTTTGTTGTGGGCGAGGCAGGACCTCTGTCGTTCTGTCCCTTCCAAAGGAGTTGCCTTGGCCCAGGCTGCCAAACCAGGGTGTACGGGGAGCACGGCGTCCGACGGGGGAACCGTCTCCTCTGCCCGGCTCTCCACACCCCACTGTGCGTGGGTCACCGGGCACGTCTCGGGTCAGGCAGGACGTGGACCGACATCCCCAGCGCGGGCGGGATGAGGGTTTGCGAGGAGCCCTCCAGGCGGTGAGAGCATCGGTGGTGAGCGGTGCCCAGCAGCCCATCCGCATCCCGCTTCAGGACGGCTCTGCCATCGCCGCGGGCGCCAGCGGTCACAAGGGCAGAACAGGATTCTGTGGGAAAGAAGTCAGGTTTCAGCATATTCCCTTCTAATTTTTAATTGCTGAGAAGAATCAGCCTCAGATTTCCTTCAGAATCTCTCGGCAGCTTTTCCACTCCCCGGTTCTGGGCGCTCGCCCGCGTTGCAGTGGCAGATGTGGGCTTTGGGTCTTTCCCCGCAGACATCTCGTGATGTGAAAACTACGGGTACCACGCACAGAGTTTATAAATATACACACCTGCATGCAGAGGTGTGAAAAATACACAAACGTTCAAAATCTCTTGGCAACAAAATATGAATGAAGCATAAACTTACATCCCAGGATGAAGATTTAAGTTTCTCTCTGCGTGGGTCAGTGTTTGAGGTTACTGAAGTGTTTGAGTCATTGAACTTTTCAGACTGCATTCATCACAGCTTCCTGGACTAATATAAATTTCTTGCCATTAAGTCAATAAGCGTGGTTACATCAGACAGCAGTTCTGTCTAGAAACTAAAATTAATGTCCGTCGTAAAAGTGACATGAAGAGACAACTTGTTTGATTTACACAGACTATTTTTGTCTTCTCAGTATTAAAATAAAATTCAAGTTATTACTTCTATCAGTACAGAGGTTTCCTTTCTCACTTTTACTAAAACATTCTTTTCAGATGGTGGCTCCTTTTTAATGCAAGTGTGAACCTGTAGGTGGCTAACAGTACAACTGGCGGATATTTTTCACTTCTTTCAAAGAG
>WKFP01015292.1:233117-253628 GCA_011057875.1 Pterocles orientalis | reverse complement strand
GTGGCAGATGTGGGCTTTGGGTCTTTCCCCGCAGACATCTCGTGATGTGAAAACTACGGGTACCACGCACAGAGTTTATAAATATACACACCTGCATGCAGAGGTGTGAAAAATACACAAACGTTCAAAATCTCTTGGCAACAAAATATGAATGAAGCATAAACTTACATCCCAGGATGAAGATTTAAGTTTCTCTCTGCGTGGGTCAGTGTTTGAGGTTACTGAAGTGTTTGAGTCATTGAACTTTTCAGACTGCATTCATCACAGCTTCCTGGACTAATATAAATTTCTTGCCATTAAGTCAATAAGCGTGGTTACATCAGACAGCAGTTCTGTCTAGAAACTAAAATTAATGTCCGTCGTAAAAGTGACATGAAGAGACAACTTGTTTGATTTACACAGACTATTTTTGTCTTCTCAGTATTAAAATAAAATTCAAGTTATTACTTCTATCAGTACAGAGGTTTCCTTTCTCACTTTTACTAAAACATTCTTTTCAGATGGTGGCTCCTTTTTAATGCAAGTGTGAACCTGTAGGTGGCTAACAGTACAACTGGCGGATATTTTTCACTTCTTTCAAAGAGTTTTTTTCTTTTTTTAAGGCTCTTTCATTCATCTGTTGCTGTTTTCTGTAAGAAAGCCTGTTCCTGTTCAGAAGTGGAAATGGGTTTCAGTGTGTTGGTTTTCACAAACAAACAGACTCGGGTTTATAAACTTGGGAACTGGAGCAGCCGGGCGGGTGCCTCGGTCTCTGCGTCATTGTCAAAACCGTCTCCTGGCCCCGGGCCGTGCTCAGCGCAGTGGCATCCCGAGCTGCCGCTTAACTCGAAAGCATTGACATCGCACCGACCATGAACGTATCTTACGTTAATTCCATTGGGAATCTTGGTAGTTATGCCTCAGGTGCGAGTTGGGAGGCTTTTGATTCTCATCTCCCATCCTGGCTTTGATCAAATCTCACGTGATCAGAAAGCGTGTTGCAGAGCCATGGGCTCTGCTTTTGCGGTGCTATGCTGTTCTTGAAATGCTCAAAGATATTTTCTTTATCACTTAGTAGCTGAAAGCTGGAAGGTGATGGTAGCTGGTGATGCTAGCGAGGCCAACAACAGGACCCGAGCAAGGCAGCGGTGGCAGACCGGTACTGAAGCGATCCTGGCTCACTCTGCACCTGCCCAAAGGCGCATTTGGGGTGGTTTTTTTTGTTTGTTTGTTTTTTTTAAGTAAGACATGAGTATTCAAATGCTGCCTTTGTAGGAAAAAAAAAAAAACCCACAGGTTAAGACAGTGAACCGTTGAGCACAACTGTTTTGCTGTTTCTAGCACAACGCCGTGAACTCCTTCGTGCAGTTCAGTAGCAGGAAGTTCATCTGAGGCTTGGAAAGGTGAAGTGTTAACAGCAATGATGAGCTACAGTTCCCAGCAAGATATGGCAAATGTATTTCTAACAGTTTCCTCCTCAAGAGTTTGTGGTGTGTCCTTTGTGGAATGCAGTTGTGCGGCAGAGAGGACGCCGTCCTTCCCCGTTCCTCCTGCCCTGAGGCTGGATTTCTGCTCCAGGGTCAAGCACGAGCCGCCGTGCCCGGGGAGATGCAGAGGGAGGCACATCATCCTGATGCCGTGTTCGTCTCGGTGCTCTCACCGGTACCAGTAGATCAGAAGGTGTGAGCCAGCATTCTTGCGTTTATCTGATGTGTGTCTGATGCAGGGGTCACCTCACAAAATGAATCCCCTGCTGAGGAGGAGAACACCAGCAAGCATCCTACCTAGCTTACCAGAACTGCTGGGACTCCTTCTGTCGGCGTAAAGTGATGTCTTTGGGATTCCCGTGTTGAGAAGATGCCTTTGCTGGAGGCCACGCCGTTGCACCGTCCGTGCTTCCCATCACCAGTTCCGAGACTTGTCAGATCTCCCAGTTCTAGAACAAGGGGGAAGCTGCAGGAACAGGCGATAGTAAACCTCCTCTAGCTCAGAGTTTTTAGGATGTCGAGACAGAGGAGTTCTGCTGTTTGCTGTCAGTGTCATCAGTGAATCAGGGGGTGACAGTTTCTAGATTTTTCTCGAGTAATTCCGTTTGCTCCATGGCTTGCCAGAATTTAAAGAGAAAAAAGTTCTTGTCTGTCATCAGAGCAATGGAACCTGTGTGTCCGTAACAGGCTTCAAGTAGGTGTGCTAAATGGTTTTTAATTGAAATTAGGAACAGTTCCTTTAAAAATACGAATAGGATCATACTGTGTAAACCAGGAATATCTACGATTTAAGACGCAGATAAGGCTATTTTGGGGTGCACAAGGAACTCCAGCATTTCTTTGAACTTCAGACCCAAGCTCCACGCTATGCCGGGAGCTTCCATCGCTGGTCCCGACAGTTCCTTTAATTCTGAAAATCTGCGTATAAGCAGAGTGCTTATACATGTACAAAAAGTACCGTGTTATTGAAATATTAAAAATCAATTAAAGCTTTTCTGTAATTGTCCACAGACACTGCACGCTCCGGCTGAATGACAGCGGGCAATTTGTAAACTGGTTAGGTTCATTGTTGGCCATCTCTTAGAATTGATTGTCCTTTAATTAACTTATATCTATCATGCATGTAATGTGATTCCCAATAAAAATTGCAGAATTTTAATTGGAATTGAAAAGTTCTGAAAGATAGAAATATAGACAATATGTATTATGTATGTGCATACTCCAATTTCCATGGACATTCTGAAGAGATTTTAATAACAAGGCGGGTTTTCCGCGTGATTTAATTACCAAGTGACTTGACTGAGCATTTAGATTAGAAGAGTACAGTTTGGTCTATTTCATAAAGAAAATCTTTGCATCTTTATGTCCTTATTGATTGGCCAATACTCTTCAATGAGTTTCAATTCACAAAAGCAACATTAGTCAAAATCCATCTTCTGGGTTGGTAAATGTCGCCTTGTTTTGGAAAGGAGAAAATGCTGAGCATGGTCTAAAATGAATTATCACAAAGTATTGCTCCTAAATGTACATGAAGAAACGCAAAATGGCAGGAAGCATGCTGTTATTTTACATAGAATTAATGTATATCATTCTGGGAAAATTATTTTCAGTAATCCTGGCGCTTTCTGATGTTCCCTAAACCAAATATTCTGGACTTGTTTTCATTTATGCTCTTACTTTAGTTTGCATACATGGAAATTTTTTAAGGATTCTTCTCAACTCAGTTTTCAGTATTTTTAATGAACGTTGTGACAGAGTAAGCTTAGATCTTCCTATTATAGCTGCTTTGTTGTGTGTTGTTAAACCCCAGGTGAGGCTCTGGCAGTGATGCCCGCTGTTTGCAGAGACACTGGCTGGGCCAGGGCATCCCCTGGCGTCCTGCTGCGGGGCACGGCCCCGATGGAGCAGGTCTGTAACGGCTGCTCGTGTGGGGAGCTGCTTCACACAGAGCCACGCAGCCTGGACCCACGTACGGGAAAATCTCCGGAGAATTCGCCTGGCCCCTGCTCTGCGGGCACAGGGTGGCTGAAGCTCCTGCTGCTGGCGCGAGGCTGCCCAGGGCTGGGAAGAGGACGAGCGGCTTTGGCGCATCCGCCTGTTGCTGCAGCACGGTCCCAGTTGGGGCGATGGGAAGGGGCGATGGCGATGAGAAGGGTGAGGGAGGACAGAGACTCCAGTGACACAAGTGGTGGAAGGCTGCTGCTTGCTGAACGTGGCAGAGCGGATCTCGACCCAGCACTTCTGAGCAGGGCAGCATTCTGGTGGCTTTCCCTCAACCACATGGGTATGTTTTCTCACACAGCATGTGGGCGTTGTGCTTCGTTCTTGCTCTGGCGCGGATGATGGCTTCAGTGCTGTCAGCAGCAGCTTTCCTGGGTGGTGGAAGTTTGCCGTTACAGGTAACTGGTTTGCAGCTGCATTATCCTTCTGATCGCACGGCTGCTTAGACAGACTGTTGCCCAGGTACGAGACCTGTGTGTCTAGGCCAAAAGCACAGAGTGGTATTGTTTAAATTATTAATCCCAGCTTCTCAGCTGGCTGCAGTCGATTGCCGTATCATTATGTTTTCCTTCCACGTGTCTCACAAGAACGAGAATCCGGTGATTTCGGTGTCCTCAAGGTTGGTGCCCTTGCAGGAAGCTGTTCTCTCCTGCAAACCTGTGTCCCTCTTTTACGGCTGTCTTGTTACACCGCAGTTCATCTTTGTTATGGTAATTCAAAAATTTAACAGGTTTATTAATCCTGCAGAATTTATTATAGTCAAGCATGAGATATTATTAAGTTGCTATTGTACAAAGCGTTTACCCTCGCTGTTGGAATGACTTGTCCTCTGCATTGGCAGACACAGAAACATTCATTTTGTTTCCTAATTAGGAGAGCTGCAATCAGGAACCATGACAGAGTTCAGCTCCTCAGTGTACAGCATGCCAGGTTCCATAGTGCAGGCTTTATAAAATTCTCTTTAATTCAGGAACAGAATATCATTAACTTTGTAAGTGGATGAATACAATGGACAAGCAATTTAATTAACTTCTAACATTGGATGTTGGACAGGAGACAAAATGAAATTATGCACATATTTCTTATGCAGGCAGTCAACCTTGAAAGGGGCTTGATTGTGATGGGTCAGACAGGGGGACAGCTTTGTCCAATTATTTGATGTTTAGTCCTAGAATATGAAATTTGAAATTTGGTACTTTGTAAATCCATCATCTCTTATTTCGAGGCAGTTACAGAGGTTCTTTGAGATACAAAACAACCGCCAGTGACTGTGACACGCTAAATACAACCTTTTACCACATGGTACTTTCCTGTTTGGAGATGACTTGTATAATCCTAAATGAAGTGGGCATTAATGCCTCCTCATCAGATTGAATTTGCCATCTTGAGTGTGTTATGTAAGAATATACCAATGAAGTACTAAATGTACTTAAAGTTTTTAAGATTAAAATTATTTAGTCAGGTAAATGTGGCAAGAGCCTTACCAGTTTCCTACAAAAGGAAACACTTTTTTTTTTCTTTTTTGGAGCACAAAAATATGGTAAAATGTTAAACATCTGGCAGTCTCTGCCGTCTGATCAGAAGCCGTCCAAGCTGCATCCCTGTTCCAGCAGCGCTGCCAAAGGCACAGTTTGGACCCAAGGCAAGGTTTAGCAGTGAAATAACAGTTACATGTTTAAGCATTTAACTGCATCTCTCTTTTTTTGGTACGCTTACGCTTATTCTGCCTGCTGAGCTTGCAGATGGAAGTGGGATTCTGTTTCTCTCTCTTCTGCCCGTGAATATCCAGAGCAGGGCAGTGTGCTTTGTTCTGGCTTTGAAGCCGCCAGTCAAGCCCTCAGCAGAGGTTTCGGCTGTTAGATCCCCCTCTCTCTTGCCCCCTGGCCCATTAAAGTTGCTGGGGTCCAGTTCAGAGTGTGTCCCTGGATTACAGCTGTGGGTCCTGTGCCCGGACCCCCTCCTCTCCGTGCTGGTGCGGAGCCAGGCTGTGTGCCTCTTACCCTGATTGGAGCCCTCTGAGTGCTTGTGTAATAGGAATATTAAATACCAGCGTGATTAATGGCTTTGTGGAGGTTCTGCTCTGACTTCAGGAATATTGATAAGTGGCCTTTTTTTAACTGTTCAGCACACACACACTTCCCTTAACTCTTGTTGGCTCCTTGGTCTGTCAGTAATCTTTGTTTTTAAAAAAACAGAACTTCTTTGATTTTTTAATTGGATTGATTTGTAATTAAAGTGTTAAATCTCTTTGTGAAAGATGTCAGTATCAAAAGTGGTATTAAATATTCTTTGTCAATGTGGTAGGTTACATATGGATTATTCGTTTACTTACAGACGTGTTTATAAGTAGCTCAGATTTTTTTATCTGTTAATTTTTTTTCTTCTTAACTAGTCCCAAAGAATCTTTTAAAATTGGGTGTGATTTTTCATTTGCTATATCGATGCAGCAAAGAAATTATAAAGAGAAGGTAGTAGAGGTGGATCATGTTAGCTGAAGAGCGCTCATTTGTTAGTCTTCAGAACAGGAAATGAGAGCTCCTGGGAGTTCAGGGGTTTTTTCCTGACAATGTACTGATGGTGGTTGCTGTTAGCAGGGAGAACTCTCTGAGCTATCCGTAGACCAGTCTACAAACAAGTTATTTTTTTGTGATGGTCTCTTGATTAAGCGTCTAAATGGCTTGGGATTTAGATATCTTGGAATTTTTTAAACGGTTTTTTCAATTGGTCATGTAGACGAGTCACAACCTTTTTAGAAACCAAAACTGATAAGCATGTTTGAAAATATCTAAATCTTGGTAATGAGTCCGGAAATAAGTAGTACAAGCTATAAAACTATGTGAGAACACTCAGGGATCAGTTGTTTCCTGAATTACATTTAATTCAACTATTATAAACACAATAAAATCCAGAATTTATTTTTTAATAATTTTTAGTGAATATTCCTCTTGGTAGTTCAGTTGTTATTGGTGTCAGGAAAAGAGGGAGCAGTGCTAGATGCTAAAGATATGTCTGGTGCTGCTAAACTACAAATTAACAGGAAAGATTGTGGCGTTAAAATTAGCTGAGGACGGTTAGCAATCACGCTGCGTTCTGATGGCTCGCTGAAGCTGGCAGCGCGGACAGTGTGAGGTTGTTCCGCTGGCACAAAGCAGTCACAAGTGTAACTTCCCTGCCTAGCTGCAGCGGTACGGCCGAGAGCGAGCTTGGAAAATTGGCAGGTCCATAAATAAATAGATTACAAACAAATTATAAATTCTAAAGTTAAAACCAGCACGTGGAAACTAACCTAGAAATGCAGAAATGTCTGTGCAGGTGTCTTTGCAATGACAGCTAGCAGGGTTTGGGCAGAGCCCGTGCTCGGTGCCGTCTCTTCCCCCGGCAGCTGTGCCTGCGGCTCTGCTCTCAGCAGCCTCCGCGGCTCCGGCAGCACTGCCCGAGTGGGCAGCGGTCCCTGGAGAAGCCGCGAGGACAACTAGCCATGGGGCAAGCAAGCGGTGCCACTGCAAACTGCCCCTTTACGGCACAGGTACGTTTATGTTATGAGACATAACGTTGTTTTAGGTTTCGTGGAGTACGAGAGTCTTCAGTGGCAGTCCCGGCGGCGGTTTCGCCCGGGTGAGCAGCTCCCTTTGCTGTCACGACAGTACTGCTGTAATTAAACAGGTGCTTTTAGCACCGACCAGGCTACGGTGTGCCGAGAGAGCTTTTTAAGTTAGTCACTGAGTATCTGGAGCCGTTCAGTTCCAGACTGTATTAAAGGTGTAATTATTCCAGCACGGTTGGGTCCAGCCGATAGGTGTGTCCGCGATAGGGGCTGCGGGAGGGGTGGGGACTGTTTGGCGTGGCCGGCGCGGGCCCGGCCGTCTGCGCGGCGGTGGCGGGGCTGGGGGACGCTCGGTGGCAGTTTGATTGTGTGTACTGCGGCTGATAAGCCCAATTCAGGAAATGATAAATTGCCGGACACCTAATTTGTTTGCAAATAGCGAGTGATAGACCATTTTATAATGAGTCGATCTGTGTACCCAGCCTGCTTTTCTAACCTTGGATGGATAACAGACATTGAGCGCTAATTGCGCCGTGGTGGATCGCGCAGCCTGTGGGCCGAGCTGGTGAGGATGTGCCTCAGCATCGCCCGTTGTCGTTGCTTTGTCGCTCGCTATGTAGATATCTGATGTTACAGCCCGTCTGCCCTCGCCTTGTGCCCTTTCCTTCAGTGACAACTGTGTCAAAATTAACTTTTCTGAGCGCACTGAGGGCAGCTGTGTTCAGGCCGTGTTTCTGAGCCCCCACAGCAGTGCCGGGCGCTGCTGTCCCGGGTGTCCGGGGTGCCGGGCCTGCTGCGGCCCTCCCGAGAGCGGGCTGGCTGCCGCCACGGGGCCATCAGGGGGCCCTGCACCTTTCCCGTTGCAGGTTTTTCTGTTTGAAGTCTGTTAAACTTCATCGTGCCGCAGTTGATGCCAGATAGGGTGTCCCCGCGCCGTGGGGCGTTGTGTGGCGCTGTCGTCCCCCCGTGTGGAGCGGCCGCGTTGCCCCTCGCTGGCCGCGTTGCCCCACGCGGCGTGTGGCGGCTCGCAGGCTCCCTGTACCGATGGGAAACTAACGCTCGCACCTGGTGTCGGGGTTTGTGAGTGTGTAGAATATTTTTTTAATTGTTGCTAGCAAAGCGGGCAGGCAGTCGATAGTGGCAAGCGTGGCCAGCCCAGTGTTGACACACGGCACGGGCAGGGCTGGCGGGAGATAGGGGCTTCCTGTCGGCGCGGCCGCTCATTAATATTCAGACGTTGCCGTGTTCCCTGATTAATGGGTTCCCTGAACTGTATCGATAGCGCGGGTTAAACATTGAAAAAGTTGGGTTGAACTTTGACTTTAAATATTCATTAAAGCTAATTATGGATTTTATGACTGCATGAATTACAGTTTGTGTGTCATCATTGGCAATTTATTTTAAATTTATTTAAAGCAATCTTTATATATGAGCTTTATCACGTTTGGTGAGGTAATGCAGTACATGTTTACTCTGTACAGTAATTAAACTTTTATTCGGGTATTTCCTTTGCGCATTAAATTTCCACAGTTGAAATGACGTACTTTAAAAAGAAATTATGCCAATTAGTTGTTTAAAAGTGATAGCTGTTTAAATCTTCAGACTTTGTGGCAAGATTTCTGCGGGATCAAAGCAATAGTGTTTGTAGTAATGCCAGGTGTGTGACCATCAGAACCAGTTTGTCCTGCCAGCAGTACCGGCGTTTCCAGATGAGCCTTTTGGTGTGGGCTGATGACAGGAATTTACACCGAGTGTCGTCTGGGACCTCGTTAAAAGCAGGGAACGTGCAGCGGCAGCCTGCGAGCAGGGAGGAGGTGTCTGGGGGGATGCAAAGCTCTCCAGTCGGCGTGCGCTAACTCTAAGTTCGATCTCGCACGTGGTCGAACAGTGAGGTGTTCTGTCAGCCCCGAGAAGAGGCATTTTGTTAACGGCAGCATGGCTGTGAGACGATCGCCTGGCCCCTCCGTGGAGTTCCTGACCGCTTCCGCAGGGGCTGTTCTCGCCGCAGCTTTCCAGCGCCGGGGTGGGACTGGCTGCACTCTACAGTTAGCGGCTGCGATGTTGGCAGAGCTTTGGGAGTTCACAGAGGAGGTTTTCCCTGGTCTGCCTGTAGGGTTGTGTGCGCAGGGCTGTTTGGTTTTGGGAGTGTTAAAGCAAAGCTGTTACAGCGTACACGGGACACGGAAGAGGAATCAGCAATCGTTTTAACAATCTTGTGTGTTTCTGATGAACTTGGCCAGGCTGAATCTTCCTGTTGTTCGTGGCTGGCCTGTCTGACTGTCCACTTGGATGTTTTCTGATATTTTAGTTAGGAAGTGTATATATATTAACGGATATATGTATATTCATGCCTGTGCACAGTGCTTAAACTCCTCTATGAAGCCGGATGTGAATAAATTTAAACGGAGCCAACCGCAGTGCCTGTGTGGTGTTTCCTCACGGCCACTGGCATTAACTGGGATTGTGTAACGGGGCGACTCAGCCTCTGAGGAAGCCCTTTCTCTTTGTCAGCTCCCGGCTTTGCTAGTAGGGCACAGAGCCGCCTGGCGGGTCGGTCCAGAGGATTACACGTGTGGTCCCCGTGACCACCTGAGGATGTGCTGATCCTCCTGAAAGGAGAAATTTCTGCCGTTACTGCATACGAGGTGATTTTGGTACTGTTACAGACCCAAGGATTGGCAGCTTGGACTAGCAAATGAAGAACTTTCTGGTCTGAGCCTAACTGGGAGCTTTCTTGGTGCAGGGCTGCTACCGTTCAGGTTCAGGGTGGCAGGAGCTTGTCACGCTGTGTCTGAGCCTTAGTCTCAGGAATGAGGTAGCTCTGAGCACTTGCGATGACAGTGACCAGGTTCATCCGTTCGGGGATAACTGCAGCACTGTCGTTGTGGGACTGTGCATCCTCCCTGACTCTACAGTGAACTCCACTTCGGTGACCCTCGGTGCATACCGATTTTTCAGGCTTCGACTCTAGAAAGACTGCCGTAAGGAGGGCTTAAATATTGCAGATGTGCAGGTGCACTGTCCTGCAGCCACTCACGTACACGTGTCAGAAACCGCGACAGGAAGGTCCAGTCCGTAACACGGCTTCTGAGGCTGCCCTTCAGTGACAGCACCTGCTTACAGGTGGCACAGAATTTGTGCTGACAGCAGAAGTCATGAATTTCAACAAGCCTTAATGTGGAACAAATAATAGTTTTCTTCCTTTGCGTTGGAAAATGTTAAAAGCTGAGCTGTCTGGGGTGGTTTATGATTTGTGATGTGTTTCTGTGTTGTATTCCTTAGAGACTGTATGTACAACTGCTGCTGTATGGGCGACTACTTCTCTTCCCAAAGAATATTAAAATTGTAAATAAGAAAATAAAGCAAAGTTCTAGACTTTGAATTAACATCATTTAACTTTGTTGTGAAACTGTCATTTTATGAGAAATGAATTGAATTCATATAATCTCCCCAACAAAAGAGACTAGGCATTAGGCGCTGAAAGTTTCTTGTTATTTCTATTTCATTGTGTTAGGGCAGTGAATTATAACTGCACTCCATCATTTTTACAAGTTAATATTATGTACATAAACCTGATTAAGTCCATAGCAATGCGGAAGATAGTGATAGCTGTAATTTCCATTCCATTACAGTTCTGGTTCTTTTCAGTGGCGTGTTTGGAGTTGCACTGCCAAAGCCTCTTAATGTTCGGAGTATCAGTTCCTCGGACTGTTAAGTGTTACTTAATCACTGGCGGAGGTTCTTTAAGCACTATTAGTTGATACTCGTTGCTATAAATGTAGACTCCTGAACCAAACTTTTGCCACAGAATTCTTCAGAATTAGTTTTTAAAACTGAGATTAAAACTGTGAGAAGTCAAGCAGGGGGCACATCAGGATGCTCAGAGATGCAGTTCGAGCACGAGGGGCAGTACTGTTTTTAATGGAATTATGGCATGTAAATAAAACTGGATTTAGAGCATCTTGGTTCTTGGTATCCCTATTGATGTGTTACGTAGAGAGGTTTCAGAATTCATAATCCTGTCACCTAGATTTAAATTTTCGCCTGTCTTTAAAATGATTTGTGCCTGATTTGGATGGGTCATTATTTCCAAGTAGATTTTGTGAGTCAGAACGCATCCATCCCCATACTTGGGGGTTTTGTAAGTGAGTTTAGGAGTTATTTTCAAGTACAGCAATTGAATTTTACCTGTAGCTTGCATGGGATTTTAAGACTTTTATCTAGCTTTAGCTCTCTGAAAGACAAAATACATTTTTCTCTACAAAACAACTCTCTGTAAACATATTCCTATTTAAGAATAATCTCTCCTGGTTTTAAAATCCAAAGGCCAGCGTATAGTGGAAGTTTACCTTGAGACAGCAGCGTTTTCTGTTGCTAGTGACAACTTCTTCAGTTAGGAATTAAATATCAGGTGGCGATGTTTTTATCTTGTATCAGGATGGTGGGTTTTTTTCTGGCAGTGTGTCCTTGTTGCAGGATAGTTAACCTTGAGTCCTCCACAAGAGTATCTCCTGCATTCTCTTATTTGCCTCCTCCAGGTTACTAAAAGCAAACCAAGACCTAAAGGAAGCCGACTGGGTCGCAGGGAAGCGTAATCATCAATTAAATGTGTGACAGTGTTTTCTGTTGGATGGACTAATGTGTCAAGGAGATGGGCAGGACCTCATGTTTG
The DNA here is from genome assembly GCA_011057875.1 of Pterocles orientalis. Taxonomy (NCBI): domain Eukaryota; kingdom Metazoa; phylum Chordata; class Aves; order Pterocliformes; family Pteroclidae; genus Pterocles; species Pterocles orientalis. Next base: position 241,945 of record WKFP01015292.1, on the reverse strand, counting down.
TGCTTTTGACAAATCGGCAAATGTTTAATCTCTGGATGTGCAGCGTCTCATAAATAATGCAGCAGTCACCAAACCGAAACACCGCTCTGCCAGGAGGGTCTGTCGTTAGAGGAGTAAAAGACAAAATGAAACTAAATCATCCTTTTTGTGTAATGCGTCGCTTCTTTTACACTTCTCAATAGTAACAGTTTACCTAATGGCAGCCTGCTTTATTTTCCCCTCAACTTCTGTTGAGCACATCAGATGTATGTCAAGGCTCATCAAGTTTTCATGTAAAATGTGTGCATTTGTTATATTCAGCTATAACGTCTGTTTACACCACTTTTTCCTTTCTCATGTGATTTTCCTTCGCTCTCTCTTATGTGTCCCTCTTCTGCAGAGGTTTTCAGGTGCAAGTTAGAAAGCAGTTTGTCAGGCATGGCCTAAGTTTCTGACTTGCAAACCCTGGAAAATGTTCTGGTGGAGGAACAATCCTTTCTGTGACAGTAGGGTTGTCTCTCATGCTGCCTTTTGCAGATCTCTCAGAAACAGCCTGGTTAAGCCACCCAGACCTGGGATGCTCTGGGTGCTGCCTGGGTGTGTGCTGCTGGACCGGAGGAGGGCTGGCCAGCCCCTGGGATGCGGGGAGCCGTGCCGTAGCTGGCCAGCCCCTGGGATGCGGGGAGCCGTGCCGTGGCTGGCCAGCCCCTGGGATGCAGGGAGCCGTGCTGTAGCTGGCTAGTCCCTGGGATGCGGGGAGCCGTGCCGTGGCTGGCCAGCCCCTGGGATGCGGTGAGCTGTGCCTTGGCTGGCCGGTCCCTGGGATGCGGGGAGCCGTGCCGTGTCTGGCCAGCCCCTGGGATGCAGGGAGCCGTGCCGTGGCTGGCCAGCCCCTGGGATGCGGGGAGCCGTGCCGTAGCTGGCCAGCCCCTGGGATGCGGGGAGCCGTGTTGTGGCTGGCCAGCCCCTGGGATGTGGGGAGCCGTGCCGTGGCTGGCCAGCCCCTGGGATGCGGGGAGCCGTGCTGCGTTCCTCCCAGCCTCGGCAGGCTCTGCGTCCACAGCCACTGCTGCCCATGTGAGGCTGCGGGCATTTCACCTGCTGTGCTTGAGAACCACCTCTGGGCTGGATGGTCTTTTGCACTCCAGGTCTTAATTTCTTTATTTTCCTCGCACAAGACGCTGTGATTGGAACAGCCGTTGTTTTCACGCTGATGCAATGTGTGTGGAGCACGGTGCCGCCAGCGCCAGCTCCGCTGAGCTCTCAGGCTTGCTGTGATCGGGACCCCAGAGGACTGAGGGGGGTCCCCATGCGCGTTTAAGATCGCTTTGCTGAGATGGGAGCTGGTAAGCTTCTGTGAATACAGTAGGGATTACTGCTGTGTTGACATGCTTAGTCATTAAAACTGTAACAGAACACAGAACACATAGTGGGGTCGCTGTTTTGGAAAAAAAGAGAACATTTCCTCTGGACGAGATCAGCAGAAGGAGTTACAAGTCCTATCTAAATCCAAGCTGTGGACACACAGTATTTTATTTCCAGTAGTAACTCAGGTTTTTCACATATTGTTGTGGGCGTTGAACTCGGCTTCTGCTTATACGTAGGAACACATCAGTTCTGCCAGTGTCAGGAAACCTAACGTGTGTTCAGACATGGGAGCCTCTCTGCTAGATGTGTGTGTGTTCCTTCTCGGGTCGGAGCGCAGTGAGAACACGCTCGCCTCCGCAGGCTGCGCCCCGAAGCTGGCGGCTGCTCTCCGCGTGGCTGGAAGTTACAGTCACTGTCAGGACACTTGGGAGCAACGAAAGCTGTGCGAGGGTGTACAGACCTTCCCAACGCTCCTGTTAGATTTTGGGTGTTGTGCCTGCTCGGCCGGAGGCAGAGTCATTCGCTGCACAGCGCGGTAAGGAGGTGGGAAACCTGTGCCTGGCTCTCCAAAGCCTTTGCATCTCTCCAGCCTTTCCTCGTTTCTGCGCCACAGTCTCCAAAAGTGTTTGTTTTGCTCTGAAAGGGAAGCAGAAATCGGTGGGGACGTGTTCGGTGTTTGGAAGGGTGCTTGTTGGTGTCACTGATTGCAGCTGTCCGCTTGGTATTTTCAAAAGTGCACCCGGGAATTCTGCCCTTACCGTGTTCAGTCAGCTGTTATGGATCTTCTCTATAAGGCTTACGAAACTTCAGAGAGCAACAAAGGGATATTTTTATAGATCTTAAAAAATGTAAAAATTAGTGATTTTATTTATTGGTATTGATTTATTCTGTTTTATTAATTGGAGAGCGTGATACTTTTTTTTTTAGTCAAAGTAGATATTTCTATAATTTCTTATTGTTGTTTTTTACAGGCTCTAGGAAGTTTTTACTTTCTTCATGAATCTTTGAAAAACATCTACCAGTTTGATTTTAAAGGTAAGTGAACAAATTAAATGTTGTTAATTGGCAATCGGCTTTCTACATCAAGGCAGCTTTTCTGTCATCTTTCCTGATAGTGGTGCCAGTAGTTTCTTCCAGATGGAGGCTTCTGTATAACGCATGCAAGCCCATTCATGGCAGACATTACTTTTCTTACCTTTTATAGACCTCTTAGAAGAAGTCAATGGACCGGCCACGGGTTGAAAAGCGGTGCATTAATCATGCAGATGGACCTTGGATCCATAGAGATCCCCAGTGATTTCAAAAGAACCCTGAATGGCCGCGGGGTTCTTCCGTGTAGATCAGATACAGGACCAAGACCTTAAATGTCCAGCAGTGATGGTCATTTTGCAGAGCAGCTGAGGTAGATTTATGGCTTAAATTACTTTGGAGCAGTGCAGGTCAGTAGGAGGATGTCATGGTTTTTAACCCACATTGATCCGTCAGGTTGGAGGTCTTGCTAAATCTCAGAAATTTAAACTGATGCTCGGCTATGTACATTAAATATTAGAAATATCATAGAAAATTACTGAATGCTTCCTGAGCGTAGTACATAGAAAAGATTATATAAAATTTATGTTATTTCAGTTGAGAACTGCCTGTATATTAAATACAAAAATCCTCTGAGCTTCATTTAGCTTACTGAGCTGAATCACGTTAATACTACATCTAGCATCCCATTAATCTGAGACACTGTGGAAATAGTGGTAACTCTGGAGTGAGCTAATTGTCTTAATTATATAGATTCATTATTTTTGTTCTCAGCAGAGACAGATTTTCTCTGCTTGTGTAATTGAGGGTACAGGGTCTTCCTTCCCTGAAGTATCTGGACGGTAGTTCTGCATATATAGCAGTTCCAGATCTAGCCAGCGTAAGTCCTCCTCTCGCCGTTGGTTTCAGTGCTGGAGGACCGTAGCTGCGGTACCGTAGGCAGCTCGGAGCAGCGTTTATTTCTGGCAGGCTCGGCAGTGATGTGGGGACTTCTAACGAGAGGCCGTACCTCGTCTTCCCCCCACACTCGAGCAGTTGTGCAGACACTGGGTACTGACCGTGTGCGGGGTGGAGATGCTGGGGGAACTGGCATTGCACGTGAAGCGGGGTGTCCCAGGTGGTACCCTGGTCTCTGGTAACCGTGTGCTCATTTTGCCGTGCCGATGGCTTTCTGTACCGGTAACGTGTGAACGGTGTCTGCACGCCTGATTCCTGAACCCACGGCTTCATCGCTCCAGCGCTGGAGGACTGGAGATTTCGCTCCGAATCCTACCCACAGTTCCCTCCCGCTGGGCATTGACGAGAGGTGTCCTGCTCTAGCGGCATCTGACAGAGTGGAGGGACAGCTGCTTTAGGAAAAAAGGAGCTTTCTGGGTTTATTAGTTGTTCATGGAAAGCTTATTCACTATCGTATGGCTTTTAAAAGAAAATGTAAGAATTTAAAAAAAAGTGAAAAAATGTAAGGAAAAAACATAGGGGAAAATAATCAATATAAAAGAAATAAGCAAGTGCTTGTTCCGGGAAATAAATGCTTTAAATGTTCAGTGCTTCGTTTTGCTCAGCGACCTTAGCAAAGCCAGATGGAGTGGGAACCATGCACATAAAGATGTGTTTGGCCCAGTCGTTACTTGGAAGGAAAACACTCTCAATAAAAACCCAGGGAAAGAGGTGCTACGCCGAGTCAGTGCTGTAAGTCACCCGCTGCTCTCTTAATGCAGAGCAAAACCAGCCTCCCAGTGTGGTGTTTGTAAAATACGACCCTGAAGGCTCCCATCTTTCAGGGGAAATGTAAAACTTGGCTCTTCTCTCAATGACTATTGACATTTTCACAGTGTGTTAAGCTCTTAAATCAGAGGAAAAATCCAAATGGATACAAACGTTCTCTGCACAAAAATCATCATGAAATTCTGGTTCTACTCAAAAGGATGCAAAAAATAGATGTTTATGTACAATTCAATATTCCTGTAGCATCACTGTGTCTCTTCAAAATTCACTGCACAGCTGGATGTGACTGGATACAGTCTTGGGGAAAAAAGGATTGACTCTGTTTTTCAGTTTTCAGGAAAATATGTTTGAGGTTTAAAAGGAGAACAATTTCTCCTGCAGCCTTGCGTGTAGTTTGCCGCAGCACAGAAGGTGTTGGGCTGTTTTTACAGCGGTCAGAGGCCCCGAAGTTTGCTTGCCGTGTGTTCCAAAGGGCCACCATCCAGCGGAGGGTTTGCTGACGGGGTGTTAGGCCAGTTTCAGTCTGCCACTTGGATTTACAGAAAGAGTCTCGTTTTCTCTGATGTGAGATCAGCAATCTCTTCTAGGTACTTGAGTAGCTACGACTATCCCATCTCTCAGTATTTTGCTCAAGTGTGACCGTCTGGGACAGCGAGCTGCCCAGAAAAATAATGCTTCAAGTAGAAAATGAACTTCCCCTTTTTATCAGGTCTGGCATTGCTGTTTCTGGATTTCATTGACTGTCCCCATTTCTGTTTTAGGATGTAACAGAGAAATTTCTGATTTTCCTGTTCCAGACCACTTGATAAACCATTTGGTTCTGGTGCCGCGTGTTCTCTGCTCCTCTCACGTCCCCGAGGGAGAACACTCCGCCTGTTCACATGGGGACCTTTTTTCACATTTCTTGTTTTGTCTCAGGGCATTGTAGAGTTTGAATGACTTCAGTGGGTGATCTGAGGATGCCACCTTTCTTTGCAGAGTCAGTTGTTAATTGAAAACAAGTCTGCCTCAGATTAGGTCCACAAAAGGAACGGGGTTCCACCAGCAGGACGGGGTCGGTTCTGGAGTGACAGGAACCAGCCCCACTGGCACAGCTGGCCAGCAGACCGTTCGAGTGTGAGCAGACACTAAATCGGTGATGGTTGTCACTGTTGTTGATTTAAAGCAGAAAGCTGAGATTATCTAAATGAACGATGAGGTACTTCTTCGATGGGTAAAAGGTGTGATTGATAATGTGTTACAGATGTGCATCGGTTGATGGTTAGGTAGGTAGACTTAAAATCTGAAAAAAAGAGTTGCTAGATAAAACGTACAGATAGTCACTACTCATAAGTGACGTTTTTCAGTTCATTGTGTTTTGTATTAATGAATTTTCCTGTTAATTACCCAACGCACATTGCTGGGTGTTGTGTGAGGCCACCAACAGTCGTCTCCTGGAAGAAACATGCCAGAAAGCTCGAGTGCAAGGTTGTACAGAGACCCGGTTCATTGTCCCAGCTCCAGCACTTCACAGTGCTCTGGACAGTAAAAGTAACAGTACCCAAAATCGTGTGGCTTAACGATGTCTGATCCAAACAAGTATGCTTATGCATGGTTTAGTGGTCGCTGTTTTCTCCCCCAGAACAGCTCGGTGCTGGCAGATTTTTGCTAAGACTGTAGAGTTTCACAGATGCCACTGCTTTCAGTGAGTGTTGCGAGTTGCTTATAATGTTAAAGATACGTATGTTAATTCTGGTTTATATCTCTTCCTAGCTAAGAAGTATAAAAAGGTTACCGGGAAAGAAATCTACTCAGACACTTTAGAAAGCACGCCCATGCTGGAAAAAGAGAAGTTTCCGCAGGATTATTTCCCTGAGGTATGTACAAACCCATGGAGCATTCCCAATACTAGATTTGATTCTGGTCTGCTCTAATTACTTGAATCGAGTCTTGCTTTTCACTGGTTGGTTTGTTTGTCGGATTCTTGTCACCTGTAATATATGTTTTAAGTCACTGCATGGATTTAGCAAATTCAAATGGAGTTCTTTGTGTAGTAGGAAATCCTTGTGAAGGATGGAGACAGTGATGAAAAGACTTGTTTGTGCGTTGGAAACCAAAGAAGCAGCACACAGTGCCAGCTGCGGGTCTGTTCCAGGGAGACCTACTCCCTGGCAGAGCGAGAGGCGGTGCTGAGTGGATTCTGTTTGCATGCAGCGGCAGCGGCTGCGTGGTGGCTGCAGCCGTTCTGGTGTCTGTGCGGTATGGCCGCGTGCTGCTGCAGGCACTGCAAGGGTGAGAGGAAAGATGGTTCCTTGCTGTTGCAAGAATACACATGATTTAAAAACATGTTGGTGTTTTCCTCTGACACTGCCCTCGTCCTCCCTTTTTCTGCTGTTGTGTTAAGAACTGGGGGGTGCTGCGTGTCTGAGGTTGAAGGTGAAGGTCTTGCCAAGCTCAGAACTACCAGCATAGCTGAGGGTGTTCTTCCACCGCACCTGCAAGTGCAGTCTTTGCCGCTGTTCTCTTCTTTAATGTTTACTTTAATGGTAATTTTAAATTTCTTAGGAACATCTAAAGCGTGGGTGTTTTAATGGTTAGTGGTTCCTACAAGCCAAGAAAATAAATTAGTTGAATTCCTATAATATTTGTGGATCAAGCACGCATGTCACTACTTTAATATGAGGAATAGCTAAATTTTAAAACTAATTTAACATTTGTAAATATACACACTTGGCGATATTCACACAGTGCATGTGTGCTTGGAAGAGCATTGCATAAATAATTATGGGGTTGATGGGCTGTAGGATATTCTTTTTTTGAGTTTGGTACTAGATTATTTGTTTGGATATTCTATATCTCTGTGCCAGAGGGGAAAATGCCTTTGCCATAATTTCACTGGCGTTTACCTTCCATGAATAAACATGTTAAATACTCCTTTGAAGTTAGGTGTTATATTGTTTTGAAGGCACTTCAAGCGGTTACTCAGATATTTATTTTTCTCCTCCATCGGCAATAAACTGTAGCGATACGGGTGATTGACAGCGTAGGTAGGAAATGAGCGGTGCTGCTGAATGGTTTTATTGTAATGCTGCGAGCACTAACAGCAGCGTGCAAGCGGTGTTATCGCAGGAACAGCAATGGGCCAAGCTGTGGGCTGGTCACCGATACCCGGCGAGAGTGGTTTCCATCGCCGATCCCCTGCTCTTGCTTCGTTACCAGACCGGCCAGTTTGCAGCTTGTTCGATTATTGCCGCCTCCCACGTGAACAGCTCTTCCCAGTCCTTGCAGCACGGCCGAGCCCCGTGGCTGCCCGGCGCTGGGAGGACCAGGGGTTGTGTTCGTGGCTGGTGGGCGCTCAGGGGTCGGTTGTTCCCACGCCTGTGTCTGGAGCAGCAGCGTCTGTGCTCAGTGCACCCTGCAGCGCGGCGCTCAGTGCGGGACTGTGCGGTCTGCAACCCAGAGCCAGCCGAGTACCTCCTGAGGGTCTGTCGCCTTCACGGTGTCCCCTCGTCACCTCGCCTCAGATGGCAGGTCTGAGCAGAGCACCCTGTTCGGTGTTGTCAGAGGTACCGCTTGCCTGGAGGAGGAATGAACAGGAAAAGATAAAACCCACAAACGCAGTTAGGAAATGGACGAATCCCTGCGGCACCGTGGGAGTTCAGTTCTGTTCCTGCACACGGTGACGGTGCTGCAGCAGGTCCGTGGCACAGGCTGGGAGGTTTGCCCGTTTTGTTTCAGAGCATCGCACAGCGGGAAGCAAGCGCGGTACGGGCTCTCGGGGGCTGCAGTGGTGCAGAGGACAGCAGCACCGGTGTTTGCAGTGCTGCACTGTCCCTGCTCGTTTGGCGTGCCACCTGGCATAGAGCAAGCGAGTGTATTTTTCATGGGACTTGAAAAGTTAGAAAGTAATTGTGATGATTTTTACACCAGGCAGTTTTTCACTGGGGACTGGAGACCAAAGAGTCTTTCTGCACACAGGAGTACAGCAACGTCAAAAAAGCAGTAGTTTTAGTTCTCATATACACATTTCTATTTTTAAAGCTAAAATTAATCATTATCACCTGTTTTTTTCTAGACAAGTGTTGGTAATAACGATGCTAATCAAAAGGCCACACAGTATTGTGAACATCTGAGCTGACTCAGCCGAATGCACGAGCAGCTGTCTGTCCAGACATCACAGTTACATGCTCTTGTGTGTTTTAGCCCGACTTCTCGTATCACATTTGCAATGTTTTCTGTGAAAAATGGTGTAAGGCTGATTTCTTTTCTTTTTATTACTGCTGCTTAAGGATGATCTAAAAGTAATTACAGTGATTGAGGCATAATGCAATTCAAAATAATTACAACCCACTGCATATAAAACTAACAAAACTTTCTGTGGTGATTTATGGGTCCTCTTGGCTAGGCATAAGACTCAAATGATGCCTCTGGGAGCAACACTCCAGATAATGTTAGGCCGTTTAAAAAAAAGCAGATTTGTGTAGTCTATCAGGCCTGAGTAATTTTTTTTTCCCATAGTGAGAAATTGGTTGTTATCATAGATCACAGATACTGCTCAAAGCTCTTATGAAAGATGAATTAATTTCACTAATGCTTTAATGCAAACCTTTCATGGAGAAGGCTGTATGGTGATAACCTTACTGCGGTCTCTCCTTTCTCAATGATGATTTATGTTGTCTTTTAGTAGATGAAACTGCCTGTATTCCCAATCCATCTGCTGGCTAAAGGAATCCTATTAACAGAGGATC